>OY755174.1:10074981-10131466 GCA_963576735.1 Bedellia somnulentella
CCGGCTATTCCCAGTAGTCTTACTGGATAGTCTTACCAGTAGGACTAATGGGATTTTTATTCCCAATAATCTTACCGAAAGTAGGACATTGTCTATGGCGTATTTTTCCCATTAGTCCTACTTGACATTTGTTTTAGCAACATAGACCTCATAACTATTAGACATAGGCAGTACCTTATTAATATATTTAATTGATACAACGCATACAACACTTGTTTGTAATTTTCAGTTTTACTGATTTATTACTAACGAATGTACATTTTAGACACAGAAATTATAACTTAAGCAGCTATAAAAACGTACGTAAATTTAACTTTCAATTGAAGTACCAGGAATGCATTAACTACAAGTTGTTATGACTTATAAACTTGAAAATCTGTACAAATATTTTTCCGATGCTTAATTTATCTTAATAAAAATGTCTGCTGTCTATGTCCAGAGGTCGACGAGATATTTTTCATGAATCAGGTTATTAATAGGGTTCATAAATAAAAGATGTTATTAAAGGAAAGAAAAATTTCGACACTGGCGGGGTTCGAACCCGCGACCTTCGGGTATCGGGTTTTTCTTTCCTTTAATAACATCTTTTATTTATGAGTAATAATCCCCACATGAGGAATTCATGTCAAAAAACATTAAATTATATTAATAGGGTTGTTGTGGTCGGATTGTTTGTACACAGACAGAAGTACTCCCGTTTTTGCGTGTTTCTTAGATCTCTCAAAAGCTTTCGA
Organism: Bedellia somnulentella; assembly: GCA_963576735.1. Classification (NCBI taxonomy): domain Eukaryota; kingdom Metazoa; phylum Arthropoda; class Insecta; order Lepidoptera; family Bedelliidae; genus Bedellia; species Bedellia somnulentella. Next base: position 10,075,716 of record OY755174.1, read on the forward strand.
TCTTGTTTGTTATGACAAATTATGGGGTAAATTGCTTAAGACTGAAGTCCCATTCGCCATAACAAACCTTTTTAAGTTTTGGTATAAAAATCAAATAAACACAATAAAATGGAACGAATGTTACTCTTGTGATTATAAATTAACGTGTGGTGTGAGACAAGGTGGTGTAAGCTCTCCAAAGCTTTTTAATTTGTATGTTAACGCACTGATTGAGGAGCTCTGTAGTACAGGAGTCGGCTGCTCCATCGATGGTGTTATGTTCAATAATATTAGTTATGCAGACGATATGGTTCTTTTGAGCCCCTCAATCAATGCTTTAAGAAAGCTCTTACAAATCTGTGAGCAGTATGCTAAAGATCATTATTTAATATACAATGAGAAGAAAAGTGAAGTTATGGTTTTCAACTCTAGAAATAAAAAGATTAACCAGTTTCCTCCAGTAATGTTGTATGGCAAACCATTAAAAACCGTTACACAATTTAGATATCTGGGTCATTATGTAAATAGTGACCTCAATGATGACCTAGACATAGATAGGGAACGCAGGGCACTGTCTGTCAGATGCAATATGTTGGCTCGCAGGTTTTCTCGATGTTCAACAGAGGTGAAAATAACCCTGTTTAGAGCTTTTTGCCAATCATTTTATACATCTGCCCTGTGGGTCAAATATACGCAAAAAGCATACAGTGCCCTGCGGGTCCAATACAACAACGCGTACAGAGTAATGATGGGGTTGCCTCGGTACTGCAGTGCATCGGGGATGTTTGCGGAGGGTCGCGTGGATGATTTCTACGCAATCATCCGCAAGCGTGTCGCGTCCATCATGCAGAGAACCTGGGACAGCTCCAACACGCTCTTGAGAGTATTGGCCGATAAGTTCGACGATCCCATGTATCGGCACTGGGTATATGTGCAGCGGCACACTAGAGCCACTTCTCTGGCTAGATTTGGCACCTTATGTAAATAGCTTATTGTTAATATTTTAAATTTTACTTTTATTTATTAAATCTAAGTCTAACCAAACTAACATAATTTAAGTATCTCGATGTTACTAACTTACTAACTTTACTATGGATTTACTTTATTATTATTATATTATTTCATCTTTATCAGTTATTCTTGTAACTTCTTTTGTAATAAGAAACTTTAGCGACATGGTTTTATACTTATCTATACTGCGCAGTAAACTATGTATATATTTATCGACACTCTTATTCTTAATAATGAGTAAGTCGTTAATATGTAATTGTTTGCACAACTTTTCTAAATCCCTCACTAACACTTCTTGAGTAGATAATGATCGGGTATTAAGAAATATCGCTGACTGCGATGGAACATACGTGCAATAACTAGCGTCGCTTATAACATTATTTGACTGTCTAAGACATTTATTATTATAATTGTCTGAAAATCTCAACTCAATGATATCTTTAGGCCGTTTGAGTACTTCTACTGCTGTAGGTTGATCAGGCCTACGGGCGTTCGAAGACTCGGTCGGTCGGTCTGTGTTAATTCCTTGACTGTCTAACTTCTTCTTCTGGGCTCTAGTTAGTACTGAAACTACTTGCTCGTGCATTTCCTTTAAATCTTTCGACGTAACCGGGAGACGACTTAACGCATCTGCAGCTGCATTATGTCGGCCTGGCACGTATTCTACCTCAAAATCGTATTCTTCTAAATATAAACGGAACTTTGTTAATCGACTAGATGGGTCGTTCAGTCCGAACAAATAAACAAGGGGCCTGTGGTCAGTAAATATTTTGAACTTGCGGCCATACAAATAGGGTCGAAAATGGCGTACAGCCCAAACGATAGCTAATAATTGTAACTCAATAACTGGGTATCTGGTCTCGGCTGGTTTAAGGCTTCGACTTGCATACGCTATCACTTTACCATTGCTATTGGACAAAATTCCACCTAGGCCTAATTTTGTTGTTCATCGGTGGGCGATAAAGAATTTTCGTCGATCGCGGTCCTAATGGCCTCTGGAAGAGAGTCGAACGTTCGCGCGGCTATGATGGTACTTAAACGCTGATTAGACAATCCGTCAGCAAAACGTTTTATCGCGATTTTTTCGTTTATGTGCCGTAAAATATCATATTTATTATCATCTCCGTCGGCTTGAGCTATGGTTAAGTTAACAAACAATTTATTGTTCTAAATCATAACCAAACTTCTCGATGGACATACGTCCTTGTTTAATTTCGTGAAGTTGTGATTGTATAGCAACTGCAGACTTTTTCTGAATTAAATGAGTTCTCATAACATTAATTAAACTATCTACTGTCGCGTACTTCGATTTTAATCTTAACTTAGCGCTAGCGGAAAGTCTTGTTTTAAGTACAAATTCTATTAATTGTTTATTCGCGTGTTCATTGATCATAGAACTGTAAAGTTGTATAGAATCAATTAATTGAGAAGTGATTTGCTCCTGGCCGGTCATTACGGGCAACAGGTCTATTGCTGTTTTTAAATCAAAGTTATCCGCCATTTTTAAACTTTCTGAACTGTCCTGATAATCTTCGAGTGTCTTATTCTTTTCTACCATAAATACTAAACTTAAAATAAAACTGTAAATAGAATGGATATCCTCTATGTACTTATGAATTACTTGGACTGTCTCTCCTATTAACTCAGAGTTCTCTATTTTAATTTTAATTTCGGACGAAATAGGCTCCAAACGACTGTACGCTATTTGAGCTTCTTTAAATTTAAATTTTGTCTTCTAATGGGACCAATCTTGACGAGGTATTCTCTAATATTGACTAATTTCTCATATACAATTTCTAGCTCAGTTAAGGACATTACAAATTAATTAACGAAACTGAATGTAAGAGGTCTTGACGTAATTTTAGGAACGGGCTTACTTTACATATCTGAAGTGGAAGACGGCTCGACGTGTCCTTTCCGATGGCGGCGGGACGGCGCGTGTCATCGGGCTGCAGCGGGCGGCGGCGCGGCGGCGGTGGCTCCACGCTCTGCTGCTGGGTGGCCCGGGCTATTCCCTGGACTCCTCTTGATGTGTGCTCTTCATGATTATCTTCTTTTATGGCTGCTGACTTGATAAGGATTCTTCTTAATAATAGCTTTTAGATTAAATGCGTTTCTTTATAATTCCGGGACACACTGTTTCTTATGGATAGGCTGGTTTCATGATGTGGTCGCTGGGGTCATCTTTTTTATTTTAGGTAGCTGAAGTCTTCTTTAATGTTTAATAGCTGGTCTTCATTTTAGTGCAGGTTGCCGGGGTCTTCATTGGTTTATTTTCGGATAGGCTGCGGGGTTCTTTGGGTTCTTAGTGCCCCTGCACTAAGTGTGCAGTGAAGTGTGTGGTGTTGGTGGTCAGGTTGGTATTGGCGGTATATCAAATCAAAGACATGTTTGATTGTTGGTGGTCGTTTATTGAATAACGTAAAGTAATAAAAAGTACTACAACTATAACTTACTGACTAAGCATATCGCGACGGACATAACATGTGTAACCTAATTAAGTTGTATTGCTATGTCGCAACACTACAGTACAATTTCAGTTTATAAACATGTTTTTACTTTACAAAAGATTTTCTATGCGACCAAACCAAACGCTAGTTTGACATAATTAAAATAAATTGTCCATCACAAAAACCAATCACATAACGTGAGAAGAAAAATCCTCACCAGACAATTATTCCTAGGAATAACGAGGGAAGATTTATAGCTTTATACCATATCACAAATTTGACATCATTACTAATGTTTTTGTGGCGTAGTTGTATACCGTTTGGTTATAACTAAACTAACGGATGACCCAGGTTCGAATCCCGGGTGATTAAAGTCTTTTTGAGACTTTTTTGCTTTTGTGTTAGGTTAGAATAATAGGATGCACTAATCCTTCTTTTTCACATTCAACTATGCGAATATGTATGAATAAACATAATTGAAAGTATATTATATGAATTCGGTATGCAAAGTTTTTTTTTGGTATTTATTAAATATTTTTATTCGATAGTAAACACGAAAATAAAAGACGAATTTGAATATTTTCCATTTAAAATGAGTAATTGTACAGTTATGATTATTTAAAGATTGTTCAACTTTTGTACTTAATGACGTCATCGATCGATAAAATCACGTAGCGACATGCAGATGAAGCGAAATCTATCTATCTATATCTATCTATACTAATATTATAAAGCTGAAGAGTTTGTTTGTTTGAACGCTAGGATCTCAGGAACTACCCAATCAAATTGAAAAATTCTTTTTGTGTTGGATAGTCCATTTATTGAGGAAGGTTTTAGGCTATATATCATCACGCTGCGACTAACAGGAGCAAACTATCTGCGAATAATGTTGCAAAAACGGGGATAATTATTCATACTAAGGCTTCCGTTGTGTGCGCTGCGGAAACGGTTTAAGTTACTCAAAAAAATGTATTAAAGAATTATTTCTCTTTAATTGATCTAAAAAAATGCCCGCGACAGTATATGTCTAACTTTTAAGTTTCACTTACTATAACCATTTTTATGGTAAATAAATTTGGTCGAATTTAATGCATAATTGCCATAATGTTTTATCAACATAATATTAATCTTTATCCAAATAAATATGTTGTTGATTGAGAGTATTTAATTGTGAACAAAATTGTCCTTGACATCACTTAATTTAAATAAACATCTTAGAAGATAATACAATTTTAAAATTACTCCGTAACAAAATTTACACGCGTGCATGAAGCGCAAGACAAGACGATGCGCTGGCCGGCGAGCGAGGTCACCTGCGCGAGAAGCTTATGTTTAAGCCTTAAGAGCTTATTCCATTTGTCTGAATTCAGACGTCTGAAAGCGCGTGCGTTAAGCTGGCGTACCATGAAGCTGTATCGAGCTGGTTACTATGTCAAAAAACTCTGCCTAAATAGTGAAAACGTACACAGTGAAAATGGTGTTTATTTCCTAAACTAAAGAGGCACTATTTTTTTTAGTTTTACACTAATTAGGCACTATTTAGGCAGAGTTTTTTGACATAGAAACCAGCTCGGTACAGCTTCATGGTACGCCAGCTTAACGCACGCGCTTTCAGACGTCTGAATTCAGACAAATGGAATAAGCTCTTTATCCTATTAATATTATAAATGTGAAAGTTTAGATGTTTGTGTGTTTGTAGCTAAATGAAGACTAATTCACAGAACGTATTTAAAATAAAATTTACAGGAAGCCAGATAATGATCCCAATTAACACAATAGGACACTTTTTATCCCAGAAAAATTAAGAGATCAATAAATTTTCTTAAAAAATGGTTAAACAGACTAAGAATCAATGCTCAGCCGAAACTACTATACTTATAAACTTAAAATTTATAAAGTGAAAAAATTGTGAGGACACTATGAAAAACACCTTTTTTCTCATCGCATGACAGAGAACCTCAACAGGTCAGTTAAATGTTTCAGTTTGACGACGTGAAAGTCTACACTTTTGACAGTACGAAGTCTGTGGGGTCAGCTAGTACTATAATAAGACTGTAACGAGGTCAAAACTGTACATTGAAGAAAAAAAAAATAAAAACCGGTGGAATATGTTTTATTTTCGATACTGAAGCCAAATTTGCTATTTTTGAAAAAAATGTCCGTCTGTCTGTCTGTCTGTCTGTATGTCCGTTCATCACGTTAATTCTACCGGACCGATCTTGATCAAATTTGGCATGCATGTAGGTTATACACCTGGCCAACATATAGGATATAATTTATCCCGGATGCCGCAAGGGTTCCCACAGGAGCATAAAAAAACATAACTTTTAATATGGTTCCCCATATTTACAAGGTTAATTTTTTCATCGACCGACTTTATCGGACTCTTCATTAATAGTCTTTTTGGAAAAAATAAGGGTTTCATCCATTTTCATCAAAATAATTGTCCATTTAATTGTATGTCAATAGTATGACTACTAGATATATTATATAGGATATCACAAATTTGAGACTTACACAAATGTCTGCATGGCGTAGCGGTATACCGTTTGGTAAACACTAAGTATGAAAGACCCAGGTTCGAATCCCGGGTGGTCAAAGTCTTTTTGCGTATTTTTTTGCTTTTGTGTTAGGTTACAATAATAGGATGCACTGATACTACTTTTTCGCATTCAACTATGGGAATATGTATGAATAAAGATAATTGAAAGCATATTGTATGAATTTTGCGTATTCATTTGGTAGGTTTGAGAATATGTTAATAACTTTTGTTTATTTAACTATTTTTAACTAATATTCTCATAGATATATTATACTTTACTTACGCATAAATTAATATTCTGTTTAAGCCTCAGAATGCATAGTTTGTAAATTATAGTATATTGGCCGATGATTGCAATCTCTCTCACATCACCAACTTATTGCTCTCCATATTTACACGATTAATTTTTTCATCGACCGACTTTATCAGACTCTTCATTAATAGTCTTTTTGGAAAAAATAAGGGTTTCATCCATTTTAATTGTTTGTCAATAGTATGACTACTAGATATATAGGATATCACAAATTTGAGACTTACGCGAATGTCTGCGTGGCGTAACGGTATACCGTTTGGTAAACACTAAGTACGAAAGACCCAGGTTCGAATCTCGAGTGGTCAAAGTCTTTTTGCGTATTTTTTTTGCTTTTGTGTTAGGTTAGAATAATAGGATGCACTAATCCTTCTTTTTCACATTCAACTATGCGAATATGTATGAATAAAGATAATTGAAAGCATATTGAAAGAGTGATGAATGAAACGGATGACAAAATTTGGGATGTGCAAGCAGGATTTAGAAAGGGAATGGGATGTATGGACCAAATCTTCTCTTTAAGGAGCATCACCGAAAAGTTCTTAGCTAAGAACCGAAAGGTGTATTGCTCCTTCATTGATTTAGAGAAGGCGTATGATAGGGTGGTAAGAAAGTGTTTATGGGAGGTGTTATCCAAGTTCGGTTTGGGGAGTCGACTTATACGTGCACTGGTATCACTCTATGAGTATTCCAGTGCATGTGTGAGAGTAAACGGGGAAAATACTGACTGGTTCGGGATCTCTCGGGGTGTCCGACAGGGTTGTGTAGCTTCCCCGTGGCTCTTCAATTTGTTCATGGATGACTGTTTAACAGAGTTGCGTTAAAGTGATTATGGATTGAGAATGGGTGGATTCATCATTAAATGCCTCTTATATGCCGACGATCAAGTGCTACTTGCATCATCGGTGGAAGAGCTGCAAGAGATGATGAATATTGCATGTGCGTCTTTTGAAAAAAAGGGAATGAGGGTGAATGTGGATAAAACAAAAACTATGGTTTTTGAGAGAGAGGTGAATATGGCCGAATGCGTGATTGAGATTAATGGTAAGAAAGTGGAACAAGTGAAAGAGTTTGTATATTTGGGAAGTTTGTTTACTAGGGATGGAAAGTGTGATGAAGATATCGAGAGAAGAGTGAAAAAGGGTAATGCGGTAAATGGAGCACTGGATAGTCTAATGTCTAGTCAGTCGGTGTCTGAAAAGGCCCGAATGGCTGTGCATGATGCTGTCCTTTGAAACAACATTGAAGGTCAAACACTGTTATAGTTTTTGGATAAAATAACAGTCATCTTAGCTTCAATTGATATAATTTCAAGAAAATATTGTTTGTAACATAATATCTCGAAATGGTTTTGTAATCAGCATCACTTTAGTAAAACTTTGCATACCGAATTTTGCGTATTCATTTGGTAGGTTTGGGAATATGTTTATAGCTTTTGTTTTTTTAACTATTTTTAACTAATATTCTCATAAATATATTATGTTTTACTTACGCATAAATTAATATTCTGTTTAAGCCTCAGAATGCATAGTTTGTAAATAATAGTAAATATCTCAATGTTAATTCAGTAACGCCATCTGTTGACCGATGATTGCAATCTCTCACACATCACCAACAGTCAGTGTAGGGGGCAGCACCGGGTCGCCAAACTGCTATCCATACTTACTCATGATATTTTCATTTTTGAACATAGAAACTTGGTTACAAAATGGTTTGTTTCATGTTTCTTATGAACAATTAAAAAGGTTTTTTGGAACTCATCCCCTAAGAGATTGAAATATATTAAACAGATTTTTGATCTATAAATACAATGTATCTAGAAATTTAAATCTTGATGCGATTGACTGATATAACAACTACAAAAAGGAATGTATGAAATTCATCCATTAATCAATCATGAGAATATACTAACGGCTATAAATCCCAAAAAAGGGTAGCCACAGCTCTAGAGATAGTAATTCTTTATCCACTTTTGGAAGTTGGATGGGGTCCGTCCAACCGTCCAACTGCATCGCCCAATAATCACTTAAAAAGTCTCAATGTTCTTTATATCTGTCGCAGGAAAATCGTCAAACTCGTTAACTTATAAGTTTCCTAGGAAACTTGTAAGTTGCCGGAAATCCGTCAAACAGCATGCGAATTTACATCTTACCTGATAGGTTTTAGGAAACTTGTAAAATAACGAACTCACCTCAGGAAGATTGTAAGTGGGGATCATTTTTGACAAGTTTACTAGTTTTGAATTTAAAATTTAGGAAATTTGTAAACCTCCTAATGGCTGCTAGTAAAATTGTTAATAGAAGTAGTTACTTATGATGATTGGTTAAGATGTGAGTTTAGTAAAGAAAAAAGCATGAATTTAAAGTAATGACAATGTTTTGATATTTTCAAATATAAATGAGGAACTGGACTAAGAAGGGTTTCCTGCAGAGCAAGCACGAGCCGTGTTTAAACTAGTTATCGCGTGGGATAAAGCAGCCATCTCTTACGCACTTACTTAGTATCGTATACTGCCATCTCATTCTAACCGTTATCGAGTCGATAAAGTAGCGCTCGTGCTTGCTCTGCAGGCCGTTAGTCTTACGTAATGATAAACGAAAACTACAAATAATTTATTACGATGACGGATTTTTACTCTTGTTTCCATTCGTTAATCAACCAACCTTGTGACTTGCTTTTCATACACTCACATTACAGTAGCGAATTACTACTAAAATCAGAAGGTGGCGCTGGGTATGCAGCTATTCACCTAACATCACTTAAACAGCCTTTGGTTTCCTCTTAGGACAACCGCGGGATAAAATATTATGAATGCAGTAAATTTGTTAGAATTTAAAATCTTACAAGCATCGGTTAAGAATAGCACTAACATGTTTCTGGCGGTAACCTATAACAATGGATGTCATTGGAGGCGATGCGGTTGGAGACCTATCGCCAATAATGTTTACATTACAATACAATCTTTTCCCCTTTAACTTCCGAAACTAGCTAAGAAATTTCTTATTCCGACGGTCAGGTTACCCACCCTATCTAGGGATTTATTGCCGCAAGTATAAGTATGTATGTATCGGTATTAAAACGCTCTTTAAAAAAAGATCTAGAAGGTATTCATACTATATAACAACAAAGTATCACGATATATACTCAAACAATTTATATTTAATAAATACTCTTAAAACTTTTTAATTTTATGTGAGTAACAGCAAATAATAGCAAATTAATAGATTAGCATTAGTAAAGCAAGGAAAATATTAGTTTCGATTGTCGAGTTGAAAAGACGCGCGAATGCGTCACGTCACGTGACCGCCGCCAGCCAATCCGCATTCGCTAACATCCCTCTCTTCGCGCCGTCAGCGCTGCATTGACAACTTTCCTAGCGGGATTCAGGAAACTTGTAAAGTTCCTAAAATACAGAATTTTAAACTCGGAAACTTGTCAAAAATGATCCCCACTTACAATTTTCCTGAGGTGAGTTCGTTATTTTACAAGTTTCCTAAAACCTATCAGGTAAGATGTAAATTCGCATGCTGTTTGACGGATTTCCGTCAACTTACAAGTTTCCTAGGAAACTTATAAGTTAACGAGTTTGACGATTTTATATATAAAAAAAAAATAGATAAATAAAAAAAAACAGAAGTTAGTGTAGTTAGATAGTGTTTTGGTATTTTGGATGTAAACTGGATGAAAAAAATGTAGTCCACGCGGACGTAGTCGCGGGCAAAAAGCTAGTAAATAAATATAATTGTATTGTCACCAAAATCCAAAGTGTACCAAAATTTCAGATTAATCGGTTGATAGGAAGAGGGTGAAATAAACTACTAAATTTGACCCAAGAATAAAACAAACAGAGTGAGCTAAATAAAACCGTTTAATAATAAATAAAACCGTTTAATAATAATTAATAAAAAGATGTGTGTAAGAAATGTGTCCAGTATTATTACAAGATAAATAAATAAAAAAAAAAGATTTATTTGGTTTGATTTGTATAGTTTTAGTTATATGAAAAAGACTGATTCGTATTTACACTAAATAAACAAAACCAAAAAAGTAGTTCAATATTTATACTTCGAAAAAAAACTATGTGTTAAAGACATTTAAGCCATTTTTGTTAATTTCTTCAAGAAGTTTGTTTTTATTTTTTATTTAGTCAAAATACAATATTATTTTTAATAATTATTTGTTTTTCATTTCACGAAATTATAGTTAATAAGTAGACTTAATTGTTTATACCCTAAAAACCGAAAAAATATATGAATTTTTATTTATATAGCGGTTTGAGTACTATACGTCTCTGGAACGTATGATTTTCTTTAACGTCATTTTAAATAAAATATATCTTTCTAGGGTTAAATACGTTATTCGTCGTTACTTTATGAACTTGCCGTGTAGTGCCGGCTCAGAATTCCCCATTTCTTGCCGTTTCGTAAGAGGCAACTGAGGTTTTTGACTGGTTGTTGGGCGATACGGTTGGCGACCCTTCACCAACGATACTTTTTATTTCTACCGTCTTTCCCCTATTTAGTTCCAAAAGTGGCTTTGGAATTTCTAAATCTGAAGCTCTGTCTGGCTACCCCTTTTATGGGATTTAAAACCGTCAGTATATGTATGTAGGTATATTAATGAATTGCTGTATTTACTGCTTCAGAGTACCTATAACATTGATACAAATTTATGAGCAAAACCGGAGTTTTTATTATTAAATATTATTTTTTGACATTTTATTCCAATAAAAAGATTTCAACTATTTGAAGTAATAATTAATTAAAAAACAAAAGTTTACATATTTTATTTATGTTTCAATAGGCTTACAATTTTTTGCATGAGAAAAATCTCAATGAATGGCACCCCTGTACACATTACAAATTGCAAAGGAGATGTGGCACGTGTGGCACCTATCGATACACATTTTTTTTAATGAGTGAGTTAATGAATGATTTATTGAACCAATGTATTTAACATAAAAATATTTAATCTTATGATGTTATGATTGAATACTTTTATATTAACTGGTTTCCATAAAACGAAATATTAAAAAAAATAGAGTGCTGCTTGTAAGAGGTATTTTATTTTGACGAAAATAAAATACCCTTTTATAGCTGACAGAGCTTAAAAATGTTGGTTCCATTTGCTACAACTTACAGATGTGAAACGTGTTTCTCAACTATTGTTACATTAATTAAAAACAAAAGCCAGAAACCGTCTGAATGTTGAACATGACATGAAATGCGCGTTGAGTGAAACTGAATATACACCTTCGTAGCACACCTTCCTTCACACCAGTTACCTCTATGATTTATGTATTACCTAAACGTGCAATTTTGTTTGAAATTGTGTAGTTCAATTATTAAAAATTAGCTAGGGGTTAACTCAATTCCCATACTTGTTTACAGGGGTGTGACATTGAAAACGTTAAGAACCACTGCTCTAAAGTGATAGTATGTATAGTAAAGACGCGCGCTATATTCCTTAATTTTGAAACATGCACACCATTATTTCGTACACGGTTGTTTCTTGAGTTTTTTTTTAATAAACTTACACATTACCTATACCTTACTTAATTACATGTGGAATACTCAAATTAATCGATGTCGATAAATTATTAAAGGATCCGTAGCCCTATTATTTTCTATTTCTATGTGTTCTTAAAAATTGGCAGAAAAAAATGTTTTGAGGTTTCGATGAAGGCGCGTCCCGTTCTAGATAGTCTGAGTATAAAGCACGACGCTTTTCTACTTCTTATATTAAACTGTCTACATTGAACTCCACAACACCCTTTTAGTCCAGTCAAAATAGACTAAATTATGATCCAAGTTTGCATTAATTCCCAACAAGCTGGATTTTTGTGTGGGCCTTAAATACGTCATTACAAATGATATGTCAAAAGTCCCCATCGATCCCGCTTGTGCGTTGTTTTTTATTCAAGGTCAAAGGTCACAAATTTGCGTTTTTCGCGTATATCTCTGGAACAACGAGAGTTATCGAAAAATGGTTCGAACAAAGTTTGTAGATTACAATTCGGTATGCAAAGTTTTTTTTTGGTATTTATTAAATAATTTTATTCGATAGCAAACATGCAAATAAGAGACTAATTTGAATATTTTTCATTTAAAATGAGTAATTGTAAAGTTATGATTTTTTAAAGATTGTTCAACTTTTGTACTTAATGACGTCATCGATTGAAAATATCACGTAGCGACATGCAAATAAAGTGAAATGTTTAATAAAAATGTTGCTAATTGCATTAAATTTCACGACTTTGTGATCTCAAATGAAATTATTACGATAATATACTAAAGAAACCTATGATTTTCGATATTTTATTAATGAACTGCAAAAACAAATGTCTTTGAAATAACACTGAAGGTCAAATACTGTTGCAGTTTTTTGACAAAATAACGGTCATCTTAGTGTGTTTGATTTAATTTCAAGAAAATGTTGTTTAAAAACATAATATCTCGAAATGCAAGCTTGTCAGATATGACCTATTTTGAATTTCATAGACATGGAAGCACTACTTTTAAATTAGAAACAGTTTCCACAGACCAAATTGCTAAAATTTTGACTAGTATAAAAACAAAAGCCAAAGGACAAGACGAAATAAATATTGACATGTTACTTTTGACTTTACCAACCTCACTCGACGCTTTGACTGCCATTGTTAACAGAAGCATTACCACCAATAAGTTTCCGACGGATTGGAAAATAGCGAAGATATCTCCTTTACCTAAAATTCCCAACCCAGTCCACATTTCAGACCTGCGAGCAATAAGTATTCTTCCTTGCACTTCAAAGATAATGGAACGGGTTGTGTACAATCAGCTCACAAGGTATCTGGAGGATAATGCCATTTTACCTGAGTTCCAATCGGGTTTCCGCAAGGGACGGTCAACAGCATCTGCTTTGTTGGATGTTGTTGACAATATTTTGGACGATCAGAATGAAGGTAAAACCACTTTACTGACTTTACTCGATTTCTCCAGAGCTTTTGACTGTTTGTGCAAGCCCCTTGTATTGTCCAAGATGGCATATTACGGCTTTGATGCTGCGACTATTCGTTGGTTTGATAGTTACTTATCTGAAAGGTTCCAGTTTGTAGAGCTCCGTAAGAGAAACGGTAGTGTTCACACTTCATCGGCTAATATACTACATAGAGGAGTACCACAAGGCTCCATATTGGGTCCACTATTATTTATACTGTATACAGCTGATATAATTAACAGTATACATAGTTGTAAATACCATTTATATACTGATGACCTTCAATTGTATATTAGTAGTGTGCCTGGTGAAATTGTGAATGCTGTCGATATTCTCAATGCTGAGCTTGAGCGGATTGTGACCTGGTCGGAGAGGAACTGTTTAGTCCTGAATCCGAGCAAATCCAAGTACATGGTACTTGGAACAAAGCATCAAATACGTAATACTTTAAAGGTTCTCCCGGCCAATGGTGTAGCTATTAGGGGTCACCCCATAGAAAGAGTTGTAGAAGCAAAAAACCTTGGTTTACTGATGGACGGGGAACTACGGTTCGAAAACCACGTTTTATCAGTAGTTAGTAATTGTTTCTACCGCCTTAAAGTACTATATAATATTCGCGATTACCTTAGTGTGGATTTGCGTGTTCACCTTTGTGAATCGTTGGTATTATCTAGGTTAAATTACTGTGATGTGGTCTATGGTAGTTGCATACTTGGTCGTTCTCAGAAGTTGATACAACGTGTGCAAAACGCATGTGCACGTTTTTGTTTTCGCATCCCACCTCGATCCCATGTCACCCCGTATTTGAACGACGCTAGACTTTTGAAAATGCAAGCACGTAGGCAACTACATCTCGCAACGCTGCTTTTCGGTGTAATTCTGCACGAATCTCCTGACTATTTGTATAAAAAACTGCAATGGTCTAAAAGTGGCTATCAGTTTAAAGTCAGGGCGATTGTGCCAATGCATCGTCTGGTGGCCTTTCGGGGCAGTTTCAGGTTTGCGGCGTCCAAATGCTGGAATGACCTTCCCCCGCCCATCCGAAGTGTAACTAGTATTTTCACCTTTAAGCGAAAGCTTAAACATTACTTACTAGTTCAACAAAATCCCGCATCTGTTCTTTAATATTAAATATGTACTTTTATTTTATTTACTTTTATTTCTAGGTTACAATTATTTAAGTATTTTACATACACTCTTTAGCCCCGGTATTTATTAAGTCTATTTATTGCCTCTTTTATACATATATTTCGTCAGATATTCATAATTATTATAATATTTTGTTTTGATTTTATGTAGTTGTTCACTACTTGATATTAGTATTTGTTCTATTACAATTATTTTTTAATTTAGTATTATGTTACCTATGTGTATACATATTATCTTGTGTATAAGTATATTTTTTATTATGCACTGAGTTTAGTTTTCATTAGTCCGTGCGTTTCCTGGCGGTGACTGAAAATCAGTGTTGTGAGCATTTACTCACAACGATAATGCTGAGTCAGCCGCCAATTTATTGCTACGCAGGGTATGGCTTGTGACATTAACTTTTATTGTTAACTCTTGTTTTTAAAATCTTGTTATTTATATTTTTGTTTTTTTTTGTTTAATTTTTATTTAGTTTCGTTTTTAATGTTTTTAGTTATATTGTTAACTGTGTAGCAATGAATAAATGTTTTTCTTATCTTATCTTATCTTATCTTAAATGGTTTCGCAATCAGCACCACTTTTGTAAAACTTTGCATACCGAATTGTCTACAAAAAATATCTTAACACTTTTTTTCTACAAAGCATTGCTTTCGAGATATCGTGATTTTAGACTGTAGGAACATCGTATTTTCAACTATATGCACACATTTCCGCACCACCTCTGAGGTAGTGTAGACGGCGCTTTTTTTTAACGTGGTTTCCCCAGTAGGAATACTCCACAAAATATCCTGAAATGCGTTCTCTCGATCCCACACAACACGATGTAGCAGGTATCCTCCATCGATGATGTAGGTAGCATTTGCACTTTCGATATCAATGTTCACACATTCAAAGCAATCATAAATGGCTGATTTCTGTGTCTTACGCATTCCAATTGCATCAAAGAGCGATAAAGGGTAAGGGGCTAATTCGTACTCGAAGAATTTTTCAAGCTCATCTTCAAATGTCTTCGTAATACTCATGCGTTGAAATAATAATACAGGATCTATTGGGACTTTCTCATCATGAATCTTCATGGTACTGTTCATAGATAATAGAAATAGTACTTTATCAGCACGTTTCAATCTAAAATATTAATAAATGTTTGGCCCATCATTTTACTCATAGATGCAATACCCACTTCACGAGCATTATAGCAATTGATTTTATCATCTCCGACGACTCCATTTTCAATGGACATGATTTTGTGCAATTCAGGAAAAGGATCATGTGATGAAAACCATTCACGAAGATTCTTGGTGTCCATTCACGAAGTTTCTGACCCGAGAAATGGAGTATCGCAGGCAGATGTTTCTGAAGGCCAACCGCCCAATAGAATTAGGGAGGGACGATGACTCGCTCAGAATTGTATATTTTTTACGTACTTGTGTGCATGGGGCAAATAAAACTATGTTCTAATATGTTTTGTCTAAATGGATAACTCGATGATGCATACTAGCCATGTATGAGTGCATATTCGTGTTTTCTATGTTTAAAATAGCCATAATTCGAGAACAGTGCACCGTACAAGAAAAAGTGTTGAGATATTTTTTGTAGACAATTTTACGATCTACAAACTTTGTTTGAACCATTTTTCGATAACTCTCGTTGTTTCAGAGATATACGCAAAACACGCAAATTTGTGACCTTTGACCTCGAATAAAAACCAACGCACAAGCGGGATCAATGGGGACTTTTGACACATCATTTGTAATGACGTATTCAAGGCCCACACAAAAATTCAGCTTGTTGGGAATTAATGCAAACTGGAATGTCTATTTTGACTGGACTATTTCATGGGAAGTGCAAGCACAAGTAGCCGTTCGGTGAGCAGTGTGCGTTAACGCATACATTTTCATACGTTCCATTTTTCACCGACAATCGGATTGGTCGGGCGCACTGTGGGCAGGACAGGTTGTATCGGATCGAAAATATATAACTTCATGAGTTTTTGTCCTAAAGTGATGAAATTTGGTACATACATGCAGTAAGGTGTGGATATTCAAATAATGTATAATTTCTAGCGGTTTTGTATATATTTATATACGTTCTATAGCATAGAAATAAATAAAATGGGAAAAAATACTAAAATAAAATGATAAAAAAATTATTTTAAGTAAAATACAAGTTTATATAACATAACATAACATAAACAGGTTGGCAGAGGTACTAATACTTCTGGACATCACTTGACTTTGTCACCTGGTGTTCAGAGTACCCACGTTTTGCATGGACAGTGTACTCACGTGATAGGGGGCAGGCCTATCGCCGTTTTGTACGAATACACTGTCACATGACTAAGTACAACTCAGCCATGTGGGTTTCCTCACGATGTTTTCCCTCACCGTTAACAACCATGATAAATACAAGTTTATAATGTCAAAAATGGTTAAAACTAAATAAATAAATAAAACTATGGTTTAATTAAACAAACTAATTAATTAGAGAGAGAGGTGAATATGACCGAATGCGTGATTGAGATTAATGGTAAGAAAGTGGAACAAGTGAAAGAGTTTGTATATTTGGGAAGTTTGTTTACTAGGGATGGAAAGTGTGATGAAGATATCGAGAGAAGAGTGAAAAAGGGTAATGCGGTATGTATCGTCAACGTTCCACATTCATATTTGCCGCCAAATAATATACGTCAAATGTCATTCGCTCGCTCAACCAATCAGCAAAGCCCGATGAAAAGGGCACGCCAGTCAGAGTGAGGACTAGCTACCGCGAGGAGTGTAATGGCTGCTTCCCTTGCGCGTGCAACGATTAAAATTACCGGCTTGATAATTTAACCTTTTCCCAAGAACTTTGAGTGTTTTCATACTATTTTGTGTTACTTACGTTAAGACGTGTGTAAGAACCTTTTTAATCTGAACGTGTGTGTGTGTCGCTAAACAAAACGTCCCCAGCTGGGTCGACTGTCGACGGACACGTGGTGAGAAAATTATCCATCGTTTGCTGCCAATATCCACTCGTACTGTGGAAAACCCTGCTCCTGCTGGTGAGTAATTGCTTATTGGTATTTGGGCGGGCGAACTGCGGATCCGTTAATTCTCGGCGGAGTCTCCACCAGAGGTTCCGACCCAGAGTGTCACCATCGGCCTGATCGGCCAGGTCATTGTGACACATCTTTTTGGTGCCGAAACCCGGGAACAATTGGCAGTATTTTAAAGCTTTCTTTAATCTAAAATATCGACCGTCGAATACAGCTGGTATTTCAAAATAACATTAACGTTAATTTTGCTCCGAAATCAACTAATTAGCATTCATCTCCTATCGTTGCCAATTAGAATCAGTGTACAATATATTTCCATCGATATATTGTTCGGCTTGCAAACGTACTTTTTATAAGTGTCGGGTAAATCGAAATCTAGCATCGAGCCGCTTTTCGTTCGTATGTCGTTCGTGTTGTGCATTGAGTAAGCAGAGGTACATATACATAATTATACGTTCATGTGTCACAATTCGATTTATAGTGAAACTATTTTATTATCGTTAACGAAAACAATCTCGCCGTTCAAGTTGCAATTTTATTTCGTGCACTCGCTTATCGCTGGATGTTTAAAGTTAATTACAGATCATACTTGTATAATCTAATCATTTATTCGGTATATAAGTATACATATTCGGCTGTGTGACTTTACATTCAATTTACACCTTTATTATTATAGAACATACACAAGCATTTTATACGTACTCCTTGCCTCGTGTATATTTAATTCGGCTATAATAATAAGTTGTAGCCAACATCAGTGTAGGTAGTTGTTGTGGCGGATCATACTCCAACCACCAAGTTTTGTTGTAAAATTAATTTTGCTATGACAACAATACACTAGAATAAACTTTATTTTATTATCTAGTATTACAGATCTATACGTTCAAAAACCATAATCTTGTTTAGTATTATTTACGCGGCTGTAATACATTTATTCGTACTTACTTGTTTTTCACACTCCAAACATACCATATCAGTTGTTCTTAATTAAAAACATAAAGTAACCGTTTTTCTATTTCGAATTTTACCTGTGCATTCCTTCAAATAAGTTTCAAAGTGAAATCGTGATCGCAGTGATAATTATCTACTTGTAACAGGTGTTTGTTTGTTGTTGAAAGTTCGACGCGCCCTGTCATCTATTGATAGAAGTATCTATACTATATACATCTGTCATTCATTCGTTCGACGCCTTATCACTGCAATCGGTAACTGGAATCTTTGTTGGGTTTTTATTGAAACAAATCGTCTTTACTTAGTGAGGTAAATTATAATTAATAACCATGTCTTATAATCCGAAGCGTCAACCTATACGTAAACTTAGTCATTCGAATAAACGTCGATACGTCGTAAGCGTACGATAGCTTTGAACCGTATTTTGAAGGCATTAGAGGTCGGTATGGCGACTCAATCCAAACCCGATGATACACAATGCGATTTCTTCTTTTCATATTGTGATGAAATTGAAAACATGAAATCCGATTTTGAGTTTGCACATTACTCGATACTCGAACTATTAAGTTCGTCATCAGATGAAGATGATAATGATGATGAAATTCGTGCGCGTTTTGATGATACTTATTTTAAGGTTTTGTCAATATTTAAATCGTTACAGAAATCCGAAACGAAAAATTACTTAAATTCGACTTCTCAATTCGAGTCATCTTTGAAATCTCATGTGAAGTTACCGAAGATCCAATTACCCACGTTTTCAGGTGACATAAAACTATGGCCTGAATTCATTGATACGTTTAATTCATTAATCCACGATTGCCATTTACTTTCCAATGTGGAGAAATTTCAATATTTAGTATCGATTTTGCGCGATGATCCGTTATCGCTTATTCGTAAATTTCCCGTAACCGTTGATTATTACTCCGATGCGTACGCGGCCTTACTTGCCCGTTATCAACACAAGCGTGAACTGTCTTTCACATGCTGGAAGGATATTTTGAACGTTTCATTCAACACGAATAATGCGATTGAGTTTCGTCGATCTTTAGATTGTATTGATGAAAACTTAACTATTTTACGTAAACAAGATCTTCCAGTTGATGATTGGGACTTCATTCTAGTATACCATATTTTATCGAAATTAGATTCAAAAATGAGACGGGAATTTGAAGAGAAATACATAAGCAGCGAGATTCCAAAATATACTCAGTTAAAACAATATTTACATTCGAAGTGCGAATCCATGTTGCGCGATAATCATTTTTCTGAAACCTCACCCAAGGTAACTTATCAAGTAAAGGAATCTAATCTGCGTCCTTCCACTTCAAAACAACATTTTAATAATTATCCTAAGCGTTCAAATGTGACTCACACATTATTGGTAGATAACTCGAATAAAACTCAAACATTGAAAAGGGATAATGAACACGTTGTGAAATGCTCTTTATGTTCAGACAGTCATTTAATTACTCGTTGTAAATCATTTCTTGATAAATCCGTAGACGAACGTATGTCTTACGCCCGAGAGGCTAACTTATGCTTTAATTGCCTCAAATCGTCCCATCAGCTCAAAGATTGTAAGTCGATCTTTCGTTGCTTAAAATGTAAACATCGTCATCATACAACATTATGCGCGCAGGGAGATACTAATAGCGCTAGTAACTCCACAGATTCTAAATCCGTATCATTGTTCGCCAAAGGTGAAAATTCAAACTGTCCAAAATTAAATAATATAAATACGACTGTTTTACTAGCTACGGCTATAGTTCAAGTACGCGATTCAGACGGCACTTTTAGTTCTATGCGAGCCTTATTTGACACCGGTAGTCAAAACAATTTTATTACACAAAAGGCAGTTGAACATTTACATCTTAATCCAGTCTCATGCGAATCAAATATCAATGGGTTAGGAGGTATTGCTGCTGATGTCACCGGTATGATTCGATGTTCAATCGCTTCAAAGAATAAGCCGTTATTCGATTTAGACATGCACGTTATTTCAAACATATGCGGTGACCAACCCATAGCCAAACTTAACACGTCGGGTTGGACTCACACTCAATCGTTAGCCTTAGCGGACCCAGGCTTTGATATCCCTGGCTCTATCGACATTTTACTCGGTGCAGACGTTTTCGTTGAATCGCTTCTTCCTCAACGGATAAAGGGTAAGGCGAATCAGCCCCTCGCGTTTAATTCGGTCTTCGGTTGGCTCTTGTTAGGGAGAACGCCACTCATAACTTCGTCGTTGCTACAGGTCTCTTCGAAAATCGATAACGACTTAGCCTCAATCGTTGAGCGCTTTTGGAAGATCGACATTGTTCCCCAAGCGTCACCACACACACATGAAGAGTTTCTTTGCGAAAAATCTTACAAGGCAGATCACTACCGCGACCCATCCGGTAGATACGGGGTGCGCCTTCCTTTTAAGGATGAAGTGGAGCCAATTTTTGAGGGTTCTCGTGACATTGCATTAAGACGCTTCCATGCAATCGAGCGTCGTCTGTTACGTGACCCTGATTTGCACAAACAGTATCGCGAATTCATGGAAGACTATGAAAATTCTGGTCATATGTCTCTCGTTCCTACATCAGAGTTAAATCGCGGCAAATACTACATTCCGCATCATTGCGTAGTTAGGCCAGATAGCACGACTACTAAATTGCGGGTCGTTTTCGATGCCTCAGCGAAGGATCTAAATGAAAATTCTTTAAACGACACTTTGCTTATCGGACCTAAACTTCAGTCTAACATTATCGAGGTTCTCCTCAATTATCGAATTCATGCGATCGTATTTATGGCTGACATACGTCAGATGTACAGACAAATTCTGATCTCTGAAAATCATAGGGATTATCAGAGAATCTTTTGGAGAACAGATCCTAATCAAACTCTAAAAGAGTATAAACTAAACACCGTTACGTATGGTGTATCGTCTGCACCATTTCTTGCATGTAGGACAATCAAACAACTAGCAAAGGACGAAGGTGACCGTTTCCCTCTAGCTAAACAAATAGTTACAAACGATATATACGTTGATGATGCAGTTTCCGGTTTTGAAAATTTAAGTATTGCGATGGAAGCTAAATCACAAATCGTCAAATTATTCAAACTAGGTCATTTTGAATTGAGAAAATGGGCTAGTAATTCACGGCAGTTGCTATCAGATCTTCCCCCAGAAGATTGTCTTCTGGATTCTAAATCGTTCTATGATGAGCAATATCCAACTCTCAAAGTACTCGGACTCAAATGGAATCCAGTACTCGACTCGTTTTTATTCGATGTTGGTTCATCACATCGCCCTTGTACTAAGCGAGTAATCCTCAGTGAAATCGCAAAGATATACGATCCGTTAGGCTTTTTATCGCCTCTGACCATTCAAATCAAATGTTTGCTGCAGAAACTTTGGCTTCTCGGCGTATCGTGGGATGAGCAACCACCTGAAAATATCTTTAACAGTTGGCAAGCCTTTTGTCAACAGCTGCCCGCTCTTAAGGATTTAAGTATTCCACGACGACTTACCGTTAATAATGCCATTTTATATGAATTGCACGGTTTCTGTGATAGCTCGGAGCTTGCTTACGGAGCTGTCATCTACTTGCGAATCTTATGCGATGATGGATCTATTCAAATTCGGCTGCTATGCGCCAAGGCCCGCGTAGCTCCACTAAAAAGACTTTCATTGCCTCGTTTGGAGCTTTGCGGAGCTGTAATGCTTGCAGATCTAACAAAATTCGTTCTCGACACGTATCAGGCCAAAATTCTCATCGATTCTATTAATCTTTGGTCCGACTCGACAGTAGTTTTATCCTGGCTTCAATCGCACTCTTCGCGCTGGACCACATTCGTCGCAAACCGCGTCAGCCACATTCAGGAAGTCTTTCCAGCAAAGTCCTGGCGTCATGTTGCTTCAGCCGACAATCCTGCGGATGTGTGTTCTCGAGGGCAGCTCCCTAATGATCTTCTTCAAAATTCGTTGTGGTGGTCAGGTCCATCTTGGCTACTCCAGTCTTCTGATCACTGGCCTAAAGGGAAACTTGCTTCTAATGATGAAGATACCATGGTGCGATGCGAAGAGCGTCATTCAGTCGTACTGATGACCAATGAAACGACGCAACCCACAACCGATTCCGTTTTCAACAATCTACTTAAACGTTTTTCATCTTTAGACAAAATTACTCGTATCGTTTCTTACATACGCAGATTCATTTATAACATTCGTACCAAAGACTCATATAAACGTCATATTGACCCTCCAACTGAAACTGAAAATTATGAATCGTTACTCATTATCGTAAAATTCGTACAAAATTCATGTTTCAGTAACGAAATACAACGTATCAATGCAAAACAATCGTTACCCAAGCCGTTTCGAAAACTGAATCCCTTTGTCGATGAGACAGGTATCCTTAAGGTGGGTGGTCGTATCTCACGTGCTGGTTTAGAATTCGATCACAAGCATCCTATACTCCTACCTTGCGATCATCCACTCACAGACAAAGTGATCGAATCCATTCATCGTAAACATTGTCATACCGGACAGAATACTACTCATTATCTAGTTTTACAACGCTTTTGGGTTCTCTCCGCGAAACGTGCTATTCGTCGTTGCCTATCAAAATGCATATCATGTTATCGCACTAAGCCGAAACCATTAGAACCATTCATGAGCGACCTACCTTCCTACCGCGTCAATCAAGTCAAGCCGTTTTCGGTAGTAGGCGTAGACTTCGGCGGACCTTTCCGTATTAAACTCGGACTTCATCGAGGTGCAAAGATAGACAAAGCTTACCTTTGTTTATTCGTTTGTCTTGCCACAAAAGCAGTCCATCTTGAAGTGGTATCCACTCTATCCACTGATGGTTTTATAGCTGCTCTGCGTCGATTCGTTGGTCGTCGTGGACGTTGCAGCATAATCCATGCAGACTGTGGAACAAACTTTATAGGTGCCAGCAATTACCTATTATTAATCGAACAAGCCTCACAGACTGAGCATATCAAATTTGATTTCAATCCCCCTTCAGCCCCCCATCAAATAAAAGCAGCTAAGACGCATTTGTATCGTATTGTTGGCAGCCAAGTTTTAACATTTGAAAAACTCAGTACACTGTTCATTCAAATTGAATCGGTTTTAAACTCGCGCCCATTGTGCGCTTTGAGCACTGATCCGAACGACTTAAACGTCTTGACTCCAGGTCATTTTTTGACCCTGGAACCTCTTACCAGCGTACCGGACGAAGATTATTCTTCTGTTCCATTGTATCGACTTAATCGTTGGCATCTAATTCAATCTTTCGTTCAACACTTTTGGATTCGTTGGAAGAACGAATACTTAACCTCGCTTACTCAACGCATAAAATGGACGAAGATATCCGAGCCACTTACTGTGAATTCTGTTGTAGTCATCAAAGATGACAATCGTGTACCTTTACAATGGTCTCTAGGAAGAATATGCGAACTGCATCCCGGTCATGATGGAATCGTGCGTGTAGCAACCGTGAAGACTAAAGATAGTCTTATCAAACGACCTCTAGTTAAGTTGTGTCCTCTTCCTATTGAATCGTAATCTAGTAGTTTTTTTTTTATCGTAATAATAGTCGTTTTAGTTGTAGCTCGTTTATGTTTTATTCATTATATTTATCAATTGTTATCCGTAGGAATCTATTTGTTAGTCGTCATACTGTAGGTATTTTAACGTTGCCGCTATTATAATTTTTTATATCCGGAAAATACCAGCTGTATTTTGGTGGGCGGTATGTATCGTCAACGTTCCACATTCATATTTGCCGCCAAATAATATACGTCAAATGTCATTCGCTCGCTCAACCAATCAGCAAAGCCCGATGAAAAGGGCACGCCAGTCAGAGTGAGGACTAGCTACCGCGAGGAGTGTAATGGCTGCTTCCCTTGCGCGTGCAACGATTAAAATTACCGGCTTGATAATTTAACCTTTTCCCAAGAACTTTGAGTGTTTTCATACTATTTTGTGTTACTTACGTTAAGACGTGTGTAAGAACCTTTTTAATCTGAACGTGTGTGTGTGTCGCTAAACAAAACGTCCCCAGCTGGGTCGACTGTCGACGGACACGTGGTGAGAAAATTATCCATCGTTTGCTGCCAATATCCACTCGTACTGTGGAAAACCCTGCTCCTGCTGGTGAGTAATTGCTTATTGGTATTTGGGCGGGCGAACTGCGGATCCGTTAATTCTCGGCGGAGTCTCCACCAGAGGTTCCGACCCAGAGTGTCACCATCGGCCTGATCACTGAATGGAGCACTGGATAGTCTAATGTCTAGTCAGTCGGTGTCTGCAAAGGCCCGAATGGCTGTGCATGATGCTGTCCTCGTTCCTACGCTTATGTATGGCAGTGAATGTTGGGTGTGGCAGAAGAAGCATAAAAGTAGAGTGAATGCAGTAGAATTGAGATCCCTCAGAAAAGTGTGTAATGTAAGGTTATGTGATCGTGTGAGGAATGATGTGATTCGTGAAAGGTGTGGTGTAAAAGATGATATTGTAAGAAAGATAGAAAAAGGAATGTTGAGATGGTTTGGGCACATAGAGAGGATGGATGACAGTAAATTGGTGAAAGAGTTATATAGAGCCAATGTGGAAGGAAATGTTAGTAGAGGACGACCTCGGAGGACACATTTGGATCAAATAGAACATGTGCTCAAAAAGGCAGGTGTCCGCAGTATGAAGAATAAAAGAGCATGTATGAAAAGATTGATGGATGTAAACGAAGCCAGAGAGGTTTGCCAGGATCGTACAAAGTGGCGATCGATAGTCTCTGCCTACCCCAATGGGAACTAACGGCGTGAGAATATGTATGTATGTATGTATGTAATTAATTAAAAAATAAATTACTACAATTTCCTCAAACCACCTTGATATAGCTAAATACAAACATAACTAATATAATAACTCAATATCAATACTATTTTTAACTTAGGTACCTATTATGGATCAGGGTCAGTAAATGTGGGTTCACTTTCAGGTGCCACTTTTAAAAGACTTAGTGCTTCTATTTCTTTTTGTGATGAATATTATATTACAATTATTACATACATACATACATACATATTCTCACGCCGTTAGTTCCCATTGGGGTAGGCAGAGACTATCGATCGCCACTTTGTACGATCCTAGCAAACCTCTCTGGCTTCGTTTACATCCATCAATCTTTTCATACATGCTCTTTTATTCTTCATACTGCGGACACCTGCCTTTTTGAGCACATTTTCTATTTGATCCAAATGTGTCCTCCGAGGTCGTCCTCTGCTAACATTACCTTCCACATTGGCTCTATATTATATCTCTTTCACCAAGTTACTGTCATCCATCCTCTCTATGTGCCCAAACCATCTCAACATTCCTTTTTCTATCTTTCTTACAATATCATCTTTTACACCACACCTTTCACGAATCACATCATTCCTCACACGATCACATAACCTTACATTACACACTTTTCTGAGGGATCTCATTTCTACTGCATTCACTCTACTTTCATGCTTCTTCACCCAACATTCACTGCCATACATAAGCGTAGGAACAAGGACAGCATCATGCACAGCCATTCGGGCCTTTTCAGACACCGACTGACTAGACATTAGACTATCCAGTGCTCCATTTACCGCATTACCCTTTTTCACTCTTCTCTCGATATCTTCATCACACTTTCCATCCCTAGTAAACAAACTTCCCAAATATACAAACTCTTTCACTTGTTCCACTTTCTTACCATTAATCTCAATCACGCATTCGGCCATATTCACCTCTCTCTCAAAAACCATAGTTTTTGTTTTATCCACATTCACCCTCATTCCCTTTTTTTCAAAAGACGCACATGCAATATTCATCATCTCTTGCAGCTCTTCCACCGATGATGCAAGTAGCACTTGATCGTCGGCATATAAGAGGCATTTAATGATGAATCCACCCATTCTCAATCCATAATCACTTTAACGCAACTCTGTTAAACAGTCATCCATGAACAAATTGAAGAGCCACGGGGAAGCTACACAACCCTGTCGGACACCCCGAGAGATCCCGAACCAGTCAGTATTTTCCCCGTTTACTCTCACACATGCACTGGAATACTCATAGAGTGATACCAGTGCACGTATAAGTCGACTCCCCAAACCGAACTTGGATAACACCTCCCATAAACACTTTCTTACCACCCTATCATACGCCTTCTCTAAATCAATGAAGGAGCAATACACCTTTCGGTTCTTAGCTAAGAACTTTTCGGTGATGCTCCTTAAAGAGAAGATTTGGTCCATACATCCCATTCCCTTTCTAAATCCTGCTTGCACATCCCAAATTTTATCATCCGTTTCATTCATCACTCTTTCAATCAAAACCTTTGCATACAATTTACCGACAATGCTGAGTAGGCTAATTCTACGGTAGTTTCTAGCCTCCTGGTGTGACCCCTTTCCTTTATATAAAGGCACAATTACCGCTTTGCACCAGTCTTGTGGCACTTTGCCACTCGACCAGCATTTTTGGAAAAGGAAGTACAACCAGGAACCCCTTTACCAGCCCTCAGCATTTCAGTGTTTATCCTGTCATACCCTGCCGCTTTCCCTAGTTTCATACTTTTCATTACTTTCATTATTTCTTCCATACTGATCTCACTGTCACAAAATAACGTCGTTCCAATCAACATTACTGCCGATTGGCGAAGAAATGGATGTATCCTCTTTTTCAAAGAGTCCCTCAAAATATTTCTTCCATACTCGCCTTATGCTACTTTCATCCGTCGCCAATTCACCCTGTTCATCTCTCACAACATTCACTCTCGTGTTTTGGGAAACTCTCTTTTCTTTCCGGATATATTTCCAGAACAACTTTTGGTTATTCCGGAAATTATCGGAGAGTTTCCTTTCACACCATTCTATCAGATCACGCTTTTTCTTTTCTATTTTCTTCTTAACCTCATTCTTAACTTTCTTATATTCATCTTCACTATTCTTCACTACATCATCTGTTACTCTCGCATCCATTCGTTTACTAGCTTTAATCGCTAGTAAATCTAACCAAGCTTTCTTCTTATCTCCAACTGCCTCTTTCACATCTTTATCCCACCAACTTGTTGGTGGTCTATTTGTTCTTTTACTCAATCTACATACTTCCGTCGCACATTCAACCACTGACGATTTGAGCACATCCCATACTTCTTCTATTTCCAATTCATCCTTCATCTCCACGCAACTTAGCCTGTCGTCCAATTTCTTCATATATTTATCTCTAATATTTTCATCCTCTTCCAATTTCTCCACTTTTATTCTCGCAAATTCAGTTGTCGACACTTTGGCCCTGTGACGCCAACGCGTGCACAGTCCCCTCAATCGTGATATCACGAGAAAGTGGTCTGTGCCAACGTTAATGCCCCTATGGACTCTGGTGTCAACAACCTTTGCTCTTAGCCTTTCATCCACTGTCACAAAATCTATCATACTTCTCTCGCTTCCTCTCTGTTTAGTATACATATGGATATCTTTGTGTTCAAACAACGTGTTCGTAACACAAAGATTCCTCTCCAAACATACATCAATCACTTTCTCACCATTCTCGTTCACTCTTTTATCACCAAACTTTCCTAAAACTCTTTCACAACCGTTGCGTGACACACCAACCCAACCATTAAAATCTCCTAACATAACAATTTTCTCATTTTCATCACACCCATTCGCAACATCGTCTAACAGATTCCAAAACTCCTCCCTCTCGGATAGTGATCTGGACATGTCCGGAGCATACACGCAAATTATGCGCATCCGGACAAGCCCTACCTTCACCTTTATCCATAGGAGCCTTGGACTCACACACGCATAATCTTTCATGTACTTAGCCATCCTTTCAGATATCAGAAGTCCCACGCCTTGGCAAGCTCTGTCACTCTCAGCAACTCCCGACCAGATAGCTGTAAATGGGCCAAGTTGTGAAACCTCTTTTTCCTTGCGCTTCGCTTAAAATTTAGTTTTCTTTCTTCCATAATCAAACATACTTCATCTAATTTTTCATGCATCCCTCCACACACATTCATCGTACCAAAGCGGGTCTCTTTAGCCCACTTTTCGCCCCGCGAGGAACCATGGCGTGATAGGTGGCGAGCCATATCGCCGCCATCGTGTTTAATTTTTGTTGCGAAACACATTTGGACCCCACGAAAAGCAAGGGAAGTAAACTGTCCGCCTAGCCAGAGCCCCGCTTGACTAGGTAAGGTTATTTAGTACCCGGAGTTCACTAGGCTCTGGAACGGCGGCACGCTAACGACCAGGCTCACCCCTGGCCACGCATCCCTCGGCACGGCAGACCTTGGATTGGTGTAGGGGCGAAGATGAAAAAGCCCTTTCCCTTAGTCGACTTCTACGACACCCACGGGAAGAGATGGGGTAGTGCTATTCTATGCCGACACTACACAGAATACACAACTATTAGAGAACCTAATAAAATAACCATATTAGACAAATTATGATATTCGTAAAAAGTATTTTCGATATGCTCTTGTTCTACCTTTTTCCACAGTGGGGCGGGGAGCTTCCTTCTTATAAAAACTCGGTCACCGATTGTCGGACATGGGCGAGCAATCTAAGACAATGACGGAGGGTAATGGGTGCTCGCTGAAAACCAGTATGTGTGAAAAATTAATTTCTTTTCATTCTTCCTTTGAGCAATGAACGATGCAGTGTGAGTAGGCCTGCGACAAGGTAGACCGACAATTTGTTGTCGGACAAATCGTTGTGGAAATCTTTGGGTTCACTTATGTTTAGTTATCGTAGATATCTGTTGGCTGATGTTGTTAATTTTATCCAGTTCTTTTGAAAATTTCATAGTTTTTTATGTTTATATCACCTTTAAGCAATAAATTTGGTATTATTCTAATTTGATAATCTAAACACTAAAACAACGCTACCTTTATCGGTTGGAAATTGAACATGCTATCTATTTTGCATAATGGTCACTGGATGGCGATTAAGATTTAACAATCTGATCCTGCGTCTATCACTTTTTGCACGCTCTTACTCGCGGGAAGTGTATTTTATTTCTTGTGTGTAGACATATATACAGGGTGTCCCAAGAAATAGTATCAAGCCGAAGTCCAAGGACAGAATACCCCTAGGGGTACCCGAATTACCCCCATGTATGTTCTGCGACTTTTTGTAGTTTTCGAGATATGATTTTTTTCATTTTTTTTTGTTAAACCCTGGCTTATTTGACATTATTGGTCACAGAGACATCAATTGTTGAGATACAAGCTTGATTATTTTTTCTGAAATAGGTGAACAGTAGCACTTGCAAAAACAAAAGCAATAGTGAGCCGATATGCTACTATTAAGCCATAAAAAAAATGTTGAATCCTAAGTTTGTTAAAATCTTTAAATTAAAGATCTCTTTTGAAAATATTTAAAAAAAAAATATCCCAAAAATATCTCCAAAATTTATATAGCAAATAGCTGACGAAATTGGCAAGTTTTTAAAAAAAATTTGGAGACATTTTTGGGATATTTTTTTTTAAATCGTTTCAAAAGAGATCTTTAATTTAAAGATTTTAACAAACTTAGGATTCAACATTTTTTTAATGGCTTAATAGTAGCATATCGGCTCACAATTGCTTTTGTTTTTGCAAGTGCTACTGTTCACCTATTTCAGAAAAAAAATGAAGCTTGTATCTCAACAATTGAGGTCTCTGTGACTAATAATGTCAAATAACCCAAGGTTTAACAAAAAGATATGAAAAAAAACATATCTCGAAAACTACAAAAAGTCGCAGAACATACATGGGGGTAATTCGGGTACCCCTAGGGGTATTCCGTCCTTGGACTTCCGCTTGACACTATTTCTTGGGACAGCCTGTATAGTAATTAGATTTAATTATTTCAAAGATAGAAATAGTTGAAGCAATACTCGTGTACACTTAAGCGAACTCACTCACTCACATTACGGCATCGGGATGACATCAATAGTAGCCAACGGATAATCTTTTAATCTATTAAGAATCATCACCGAAAAGTCTTTACCAAATAGCAAAACGATACAGTAGGAGTTAAATATAAGATATTTGTAGAAGGTAGGAACTACATGTAGATACATATATACATATACTCACGCCATTATTTCCCATTGGGGTAGGCAGAGACTATTGATCGCCACTTTGTACGATCCTGGCAAACCTCTCTAGCTTCGTTTATATCCATCAATCTTTTCATACATGCTCTTTTATTCTTCATACTTCGGACGCCGGCCTTTTTTGAACACACACTCTATTTGGTCGAGGTATGTCCTCCGTGGTCGTCCTCTACTCGCATTACCTTCCACATTGGTTCTATAGATCTCTTTCACCAATTTACTATCATCCATCCTCTCTATGTGCCCAAACCATCTCAACATTCCTTTTTCTATCTTTTTTACAATATCATCTTTCACGCCGCACCTTTTACGAATCACGTCAT
Source organism: Bedellia somnulentella (assembly GCA_963576735.1). Taxonomy (NCBI): domain Eukaryota; kingdom Metazoa; phylum Arthropoda; class Insecta; order Lepidoptera; family Bedelliidae; genus Bedellia; species Bedellia somnulentella. The sequence goes on from OY755174.1 coordinate 10,106,576, forward strand.
TTCTCACACGCTCAGATAACCTTACATTACAAACATTTCTGAGGGACCTCATCTCTACTGCATTCACTCTGCTCTCATGTTTCTTTTGCTACACCCAACATTCACTGCCATTCATAAGCGGAGGAACCAGAACAGCATCATGCACTGCCATTCGGGTTTTTTCGGACACCGACTGACTAGACATGAGACTATTCAAAGCTTCATTAATCACATTACCCTTCTTCACTCTTTTCTCGATATCTTCATCACACTTTCCATCCCTAGTAAACCAACTCCCCAGATATACAAACTCTTTCACTTGTTTCACTTTCTTACCATTAATTTCAATCACGCATTCGGTCATATTCTCCTCTCTCTCAAAAACCATGGTTTTGGTTTTCTCTTCATTTACCCTCATTCCCTTTCTTTTAAAAGATACACATTTAATATTCATAATCTCTTGCAACTCTTCAACCGACGATGCCAGTAACACTTGATCATCAGCGTATAAGAGGCATTTGATGACGAATCCACCCATTCTTAGTCCATAATTATGTTATTAACATTGCTATTAACGCTTAGTCCATAATTATGTTATAACATAACATAACATAAACGTTCACGCCGTTTATCCCCGAAGGGGTTGGCAGAGGTACCAATACTCCTGAACTCACATGGCAAGCGCCATCTAGTTTCCAGAGAAGGTACCCACGTTTTACTTAGAAAGTGTACTCACGTGATAGGGGGCAGGCCTATCGCCGTTTTGTACGAATACACTGTCACATGACTAAGTACAACTCAGCCATGTGGGTTTCCTCTCGATGTTTTCCCTCACCGTTAGCAACCATGATAAATTAACCACACATATGACTTTAGAAAAGACAAATTGGTGTAGGCCCGTCCCAGGATTGGAACTCACGCCCTTCTGTTTTTCGGGCGGGTGTTCTACCCACTGGACTATCATGTAATTATGTTATATGTTGTTATATTATAAAATCTATCAGACAGTCATCCATGAACAAGTTGAAGAGCTACGGATAAGCTACACAACCCTGTCGGACACCCCGAGAGATACCGAACCAGTCAGTATTTTCCCCGTTTATTCTTACAGATGCACGGGAATTCACATAGAGTGATACCAGTGCACGTATAAGTTGACTCCCCAAACCGAACTTGGACAACACCTCCCATAAATACTTTCTTGCGACCCTATCATACGCCGCCTTCTCTAAATCTATGAAGGAGCAATACACCTTTCGGTTCTTAGCTAAGAACTTTTCGGTGATGCTCCTTAAAGAGAAGATTTGGTCCATGCATCCCGTTGCCTTTCTAAATCCTGCTTGCACATCCCAAATTTTATCATCCGTTCATTCATCACTCTTTCGATCAAAACCTTTGCATACAATTTACCGACAATGCTGAGTAGGCTGATTCCACGGTAGTTTTAGCCTCCTGTGTGATCCCTTTCCTTTATATAGAGGCACAACTACCGCCTTGCACCAGTCTTGTGGTACTTTGCCACTCGACCAAAATTTTTTGGAAAAGGAAGTACAACCAGGAAGCCACCACCCCTTTACCAGCCCTCAGCATCTCGATATTTACATGTAGATACTTTTCAACATACATACGTACATATACTCACGGCTATAAATCCCTAGATGGGGTAGCCAGAGCTAAGGAATGAGAAATTCCTCAGCCACCTTTGGAAAGTTTAGTGGGGAAAAGATGGTAAAATAAAGGTTGTTGGTGATAGGTCTCCAACTGCATCGCCCAAAAATCCTTTAAAGCCCCAAAACCGTTAGTCGCCTCTTACGTACACCCACCGGAAGAAATGGGGTAGTGCTACTCTAAGCCGACTCTACACAGCTAAAGCTAAAGGTTATAATTTTCAAATATGGTGTTAACGAAGTGCCGAGCAATTTTAGTTAGTTACCAACATCTTTGAACTGAAACTAATGCATAAAAAAGTTTAAGAACTGGGTCTTTCAACAAGAACTTTGTTTTCTAAAACCAAAAAATATATATATGACGATGATTTATTTTTTTATTGTAGGTATCATCAAAGGTCTTTTTGGAAGACCCTGTATAATTAAAAGCACCCGATAATTTGATTTGTATTTATTAACTATGAAGGTATTCTTAACAGCTTCTTATTTCGGTCGCGATCTGCCGAATAATTCTTCTTTATATTGTTGAATATTCGCCTTTGTGTCCTGAAAGGAAGGTGTTCAGATATACATAAAATCAAACTTTTGTCCTTTCGCAATCAAAAGCGACATTTGTATAGTACCGCCAACTTATCTGTAGAATTTCAAACAGCGGAAATGACAGACGAAATTTGGAAAACGCAAGTCTGCTGGCTGCATTCAAAAAAACCTTTTTGTGTCTTATTAATCAGGTAGGGGACCACAATCTACGTTAAATAGTAGTAAGTTTTTGATATATTTATTAAATACTTTGTATATTGTAGGAGATTTCAGTAAAATATGATTAAAAAGCGTAGGATGTTTATTTTGGCCATAGGTAGCAAATATTTCATTCTCCAGATAAGTTGGTGTCTCTATGAATGTTATGTTTTAATTACCAAACTAATGTTATGATTTGCAAAAAGATCTCAAACTCAAACGTTCACGCCGTATATCCCCGAAGGGGTCGGTAGAGGTACTAATAGTTCTGAACATCACGTGTCATTGTCACCATAATGTGTAACTGAGTCATGTGGGTTTCCTCACGATGTTTACTCCCACCGTTAAGAACCATGATAAATTAACCACACATACGCAAAACATAAAGCCTACATAACTCTTCGAAAAGATTAAATGGTCAAGTCAGTTGCAACATCACAAAATCAAAACATTGTTGCCTACGCATCGTATTGCTGCATTTCACGGTAGTTTTAAATTTGCGGCATCCAAGTGCTGGAATGATCTTCCCCCTCCCATCAAAGCTGCGACTTGTAAATCGTCTTTTAAGCGTATGCTTAGGAGACATTTATTAATACTACAGAAAAACCCCTCCCAATACCACCCTCGTAAGTTACTTTTTATATGTTTTGTTGTTGTGCTTTTAGTATAAGTCGTCTTTGCTTTTAATTTTATATTTATTTTATTGTTGTACCTTTAGACAATTTATAAATTATCTCTTTCGTTCTTTCTATCATTATGACTTTAGAAAAGACAAATTGGTGTTGGTCCGACTCGGGGTTAGAACCGAGGACTAGAACTCTCTGCATGTCTAGCTATCACGGTTGTTGTAAGATGATGATTATGAAATGAAACGCAACATACTCCATAATCCTAAAACTAATAGACAAATAGGTAAAACTACTACAGAAATATACACACATAAACTTACAACCGTTCCAATTTGGGTAGGCGGAGACTTTCGATAGCCACTTTATTTGTGAGTACTACTAATTAAATAAAATGGAATAAAAATGTGTCAGCACACCGATAAAAAAAAATATAGTTGGAAAACTTACAGTTACAGTTAAACAATAAAAACATAAGCAACAATACATAATAGCGACGCCAATTAAAAGTCCTCACTAAAAGATTATATAATGTAAAATATTAAAGCGCTGAACTCACAACTATTTAATGCCTAAAACCAAATTATTCTAAACAATAAAAACATATATATATGTTTTATATACATAAGTTAATATATAATTAAATGTTTAGGCGCGCCTTGTTCGCATGAAAAGTTACTGGACTAGTGTTTAAGGACCAATTTTGCGCTCGATGCAACAATCTTCTATTATGCTTTCTCAACATGTACTCCTAATTCAGGATTGTTAATAAGTAACACCTTTTGTACTATTTGTTATGGTCTCATTTGATATGTTCTGAAGAATTTATCATGTACCATATAACTTATTTAGAAATCAAATTTTTATAATGAATTTTATTTCTGAGCCTTTTACACAAGGCGGTTTTAAGCGCGTCGTTGTTATAAAAATGCCGGAGAAAATAAAAATAAAAGTCATTTGTGAAAAGATTAATCTAAATGAAGCTCGAGAGGTTTCGCAGGATCGTTCAAAATGGATATCGATTGTCTTTGCCAGGGCCAACCCTAAGGAGAACTTTTTTCGTGTTGTTTGGTTGCAATACGGAAAATAATTATGAGTGATTCGGCAGCTGTAACTGACCTTCCAAATTACAGTATAGCTTACTCAATATAAGTCATAAATTTCCACCAATTCAGGGAAAATACAAACCTTTCTTGCCTCGCGCGACTCCAGGGCCCTAAGTCTAGCTAGGCCTTTTAGGTTACGATCAAGTATGTTTAAAAACTCTTTTCTTGATATTTTCGGAGTCTCTGTTGTGCCATTACTGCTTGGCTTGACATCAGTCATCACGACCTGAAAAGATGGAAGAAAACTAGTTCAATTGAGATTAGTATTTTTGAGAGAATGTCTAATAATATAAAAATAAAAAGTGGCTGAGGAATTTCTTCCCTTTCCTTCTGGACACCCCTTCTAGGGATATCATTCCTATTTCAATCCTTCCTCACAGCCCATATGTCCCCACCAAGAAACTCAAAAATACACTATATAGGTGATTTGGCCTTAGCCCACCACGCTGGCCAATTGCGGGTTGGCAGACTAACGACTACTACCGGTATAGTAGCCGGGACCGACGGTTTAACGTGCCCTCTGAAGCACGGAATCATCTTAATTTTCGGATAATCTGATGATTCAAGTCTGCAATATCTTTCCAAACTGGGTTAGGTCTCACTAATTAAATTTTGTTAGTTTACCCCCCGGGAATCGAACCCGAGACCTCCGTAATTGGAGTCAAGCGCTTAGCCGCGAGACCACGGAGGCAATTATTTAAATCCTAAATATATATATTCTAAAATACACCATTATATTTCATCATATATATTTAATTCATGTTGAGTATTTATCGCCTTGAGGTTATACAAAAAAAAGAGGTAATGTACTTACGTTATCATCAACGAATTGGGCGTTGACTAAATCCGATATTTGATTATAAGCGCTTTTGGTATCATTTGCTTGCTGTAACAAAGGTTTAACGATTAATTGTAATAAATCATAGATAAACTACCCTTTTGGAATTGTTAGTTTGAGACAACCTCAGAAACACTACCATCATCACCCAAATCCTTAAACCTTTATCTTAGTAATCCATAGTTAAAATTACAAACACATAAAAGTATATCAAATAGATGGAATGAAAATGAAAGAATATTAATATAAACTTTAATTCCTATAATTTCAGCTTTCATAGGAATTTCTGATAATCCCTTCGTATTGTATCTTTCAATCTGTTGAGGAGTTTTATTGCCAAATTTCAACACGGTAAAATCGATATTGCAGGAGTTTCTTAAATAATTCAATTTCCCACAATTCCCATTCTTGCGAAAAGTTTCTTAGTCCTCATTCAAACACCAAAGCTATCTGTCTCCCAAATTTCAACCCTCTAGGTCCAGCTGTTTAGGCTACACGCTGTTTGTCAATGAGTCAGTCAGTCAGTAACGAACCATTTTTTATACGAGTACATAGAGACAAGAATAATTGATCTCACGAGGCCCACTTCAATCATCACAGGAAGATAACGCGAACATTGGAGAACACCCACTAAGTCGAAGTTTTGTGCAACCGCTCTTTTTTCGTCTAAATTATATGGGTTGGCTGCTTTGCATTTGTACTTGTATTAAAATAATATATATGTATTAAAATAATAATATATATATATATATATATATATATATATATAGCGATATTTAAAATATAGGTAGAGTGGTCGAGTGTGTGCTTTTTATGACTGGATAAGACAATTTAGGAATTCTTTAATCCGCGTAATGGGAAGTTCCATGAGTTAGTAACCGTGTTGGGCGATATGGAAGTGTTCTTGAAGATCAGGTGCTATTTCAAATAGATGATGGAATTAGCTCATGGATATTAGCCGAAAACATATTCTAACATCACATCTTCACCATCACTGAGATTTGAGCTGAAATATTAAACCAAAATTTATGATAAGATATTAGCATTGAGATTATTGCTTAGCTCGCAATTAAAAAACTTAGTAGTTATATGTATCTATGAAGTCGTTCGAATTCTCTTTTTTTCCTTCCGCGAAAATATCCTTTAAGTTATTCTCTGAACATCATGTTGAAGTTTTTTTGCTATTAATTTTCATTTTGCTTTGTTGGTCAATCAGTAATCAGTCATAGCGAAAAAGTATAGCCTAGAGATTTTAGAACAATTTTTGTCTCATTAAACATTATGATTTAAGTAAGTACTAGCTTTTTGCCCGCGACTACGTCCGCGTGAGCTACATTTTTTTTGCATCCGGTTTAAATCCAAAATTGAAAAATTGCTCGCGAGCGAATCAATTCAATCTCGTGACTGACGCATTTGCGCGCGCTTTTACTCCAGCAAAGTCTATGGGCCAATTTTGTCAATGTATAAATCGCTAACAATTTCTAATCCAGTTATGGAAAATGTATGAGTTTTCGGCAAAACTTCAGATGGAGACCTTCAATTTGATACCTGAACCAATTTTCTAGCTCTTAGCATCGCGACACAGGCTGGTTCACAAATTCCACCCTCTCTCGTTTTATATATAAGGATAGTCAGTCATTACAACCGAGGTTGAATTTTTCAGGAACCAAGAGCTGTAATGACTAATTGCTCACGTGTGTCATACCACTATTAGCAACACACTTGTGAAGAAAATAATAATAAAAAAACTTATTGTCGAAGAAAATAAATCAACAAAGAAAAACAGGGTTACCAACTTCTAAAGTTATTGAAACCTAAAACCAAGAGTACTTTCATTATAAGGGAAGGCGGCAAAACTAGCTTGAATAGAAATAGTCAGTAGTATTGACGTAGACTTAAGGCACTGACAGGCAAATGGATTCGAAACTTCGCATTCGAGGAGATCCGTTATAGCACCTGGGAACTGGATGTTGTCAGAAAAGTTGCGGACCAAACTACTCAGGATAGATGCCGTGGATTAAATTTTTGGTTACAGAGAGCCGATAGATATATATTTCAAAGCAACGTCCCTTCGTAAAAATGTTAGGCAAACGAGCAAAATTAAAATTTTCATCCCGTCTTTAAAGCGGGTTACATAGTGTGTATAAGTGATCTAAATTGTTTATAGGTCACAGATGGTATAGTACTTCTTAATGTACAATACCTTATTTTTACCAAAATCTACCTCTAAAATAAGATGAAATATTGTCCCGAAGAAGCCCCACTTTGGGGTGACCGGTACACTTTTCTTAGACTTGATCTGCCGTTGACTGCGATCTTTGTCTATGGATTTGTCTGCCGTTTCCGCTGGCTGCAATGTTATAAAGAAATTCTTAGCATGCGAATAAATTTAACCCTTTATAAGGCAGAGGGCATATAGCGACCACCATAATTTCAACCTTACCTAGCTTCAAATAGAAGTGAAATACAATGAATTTTTGATCATACCTGGCCTGATAAAGGGTTAAATATAACCTTTGTTAATTTCTGCTATATTTATGCGTTGTGCTTAGCTTCGTAATATTTTTATTATTGTTAAAAAAAAGCAAAATGATACACCCTGTCGAGTTACACTTGACCAACGACATTGACGGAACGTAAAAACCCATATGACCGAATAAATACCAGACAGTGTACTCGTATTTGAACAAAGCGTTCAAAGCCTGCCCCATATCGCTGGAATACACTGTCCAAGCAAAAAGTGGGTTTTCTTTATTATGTAAATCATATGTATATGCTATGGTATCAAAAGTTTCATAAAATGGTATGATAATTAATGAGATACCAGAGTGAATTTTTAAGTTGTGATAATATCGTTCCTACTAATAAATTGCGATCACGAAGCTACGCCGACACCCATGTGTTAAGTAGTTTTGTAATGGACAATCAAGATTTAATTAGAGCGAATTAGCATTGGTATAATAGTTAAAAGATTATTTTTTTGTTAATATATTGCCCACTAAGTTTTATGCATTGGTTTTTTTTAAAATATGATAAGTTTCTTAGCATTTTTTACAAACAATTGCAAAACGGTAGATATAGTAAACTTAACAAAAGACATAAATAAATAGATGTTTGATCTTAAATTAAAATTAAAAGTTTATGTTTGATCTAATACGAGTATAATTAGTGGCAATATTTTTTGACAGTTGCAGGAATTTGGGTTCTAATCTATTAGGGTGCATAGATAGAATTAACTTACCAATGGAGCAGTGAAATGAGGAGTCAGCAGCGCTACAGTGGTGATGATCGCCAGAACTGTTGTGACAGTATTTCTATCCCGGTACATACTGAGATCATGTAGCGGCACCAACTTCCTTGGACATATGCGCATTAAAATATTAAAAGCAGACGAGTTAGCTTGCAAGAAATTCAATTTATACACAGAAATAAGAATTCTATTTGTTTCTTGGTTTTTACACCTAATGTTTCTAGAGCAAAAACAGTTGCTTTTTTGGTAATGGAATAGAAATATTTAATATAGTTATTTAATAGGTTGGAACTATGACATTGATATAACTATATCTTTATTTTATTGATAAAATCTCGAACAAAAAATAACATAATGATAAAACATATGTGCGTATCAAATAACTTGAAGGATTTCAAATATGAAAAATTTATCATTCCTGTAACACTTTGTGATGTACTTACTATAATAGGGTGATGACTTAGTGTAGCCGAGAGTCCCTGGCCCTGGAGAAGAAAACTCAACAATTATAGGCACAATGTTAAATAATACTTGTAGCATTTCAAATACATATATTTTTTTCTTTATAAAATAACCGATTAATTATAAACTTCTGTGTCTAGTAAAAACTACGAATAGAATAGGTGTAGTATCAACGATATTTAAAATCTGCACTCTTTTACCCAATAAGGATAGGCAGAGATTACCTGTTACCTGAGGGTAAATTCCATGCAATACTTTTTGTAACTTGCCAGATACCAAATGACTTAGTATTTTGAAAAGGTGTTAAGATCGGTGATGCATACATAGAGTTTCAGCTTTTCGATGTATAAAAAGCGGCCCGAGACGGTTGTCTGATTATTGTCTGCGATCCCGATTCTTTATTCTATTCCACTATTAGGGAAATCTGGAACACATGTAAATCATTGATACCTGGTTTTTAGCTAAAGCCTGTATTTTGGAAACATAAAACGGGGTAACCAGAGCTTAAAAATTAGGAATTCCTCAGCCTCTTTTAGAACAAGAGTGGGGAAAAGATTGGAAAATAAAGGTTAGTGTTGGGCTGCCAGCTGCATCGTGCAACAAACACTTAAAAAGTCACAATTCCCTTAAGTCGCACCGCGGGAAAAATGGGTTAGTATCCTAAGCCAGCACTAAAAAGTTATTGGTAACATAATTTTAATTTATATACTACATAGCTACCTATTCTTATAGCTATATATCTCAATAAGTGATAGCCTAAGTTTCAGAATTAGATTCAGACACTTTTGAAACTTAAGTGCGAGAGATTCTAAAATAAAGGATGTTGGTGACTGGTCTCTAACAGCATCGCCCAGCAATCACCTAAAAATCCCCAAAACCCTCAGTTGCTCCTCACGAATCCCACGGGGTAAGTGGGTAAGTGCTATTCTTAGCCGACACTACACAGATTAATATATAATTACTTCTCACTGTACGGATGCTTTGTGCATTTGGATCTGTTCAGCAATTTATGTGTTCAAGTTTACCTAAAAGGGGTATTGTTTGCTTATGGTAAAAAATATTAAGTTAACTCTCTCTTAACCAACATGCGAAGCATTAATATTATTTTTCCTTCAATCTGTTGTTATGGATTTTTATAGGGCTTTTAACAAATTGTACAACATTTTTTCATTCAGGAATGCGTTTGTTATACATTAACTGGAGTACCTATCCACCAACATAAGTCATGATTTATTTACTTTGTTTCTTTTTTGCCTGCTGTGTAGAATCGGCTTAGAATAGCACCACCCCAATTCTTCCCATGGGTTTTCGTGAGACCAAGCGGTTGGGGATAAATCGTCAAAATCTTTTATTTCACAATATTTTCCCCACTGAACTTCCAAAAATAGCTGAGATATTTCTTATTTTGAAGTTTTGGCTATCCGTTTTAGGGCTTTATGGCGTAAGTATATGTATGTTATATGCTTTAGAGAGAAAAAAAACATAACGGCATACTAAATAAATTAAGTGCAAAAAGAGATTGGTTTCGTAATAAATTGTTCTGCATGTCTTTTGCCATGAACGACTTTTAATTTGACGAAACAGACTTCTTACGAAATGGCAAAGGAAGGTTTGGGCTGACCAAAATATACCGGTATGAAAAATTTGCGGCAAAATATTCGTTTTCATAAATTCACGCAACTAGTCATCCTGGCAAGGTTGTTTTTGTGCCGTGTAGTACCGGCTTAGAATGTCACTACCCCTTTCCACCCACGGGTGACGTATGAGACGACTAAGGGTATGGGGCGATGCGGTTGAAGACCCATCAACGATACTTTATCTCTACCATCTTGTCCCCTATCAACTTCCAAATGCGGCTGAGAAGTTTCTAGCTCTGAGGCTCTGGCTACCCCTCTTTGGGATTTATGGCTGTGAGTAAATGTATGTATGGATATGTTAAAAACTAAGAAAAAGTAAGTTTGAGTTCTTGCGACTAGTTCGTAGAAATATTTATTTATTTATTTATTTAAACACTTTATTGCAAACAGAAACACAACACACAAACAGTATTTTACAAAATAGGTACAAACAGTAAATGTACACAAATGCGGACTTATCGCCTTAACGCTATACATAATAATAATACATATTGCAGCGATGTGAAATACATATTGACAATAAAATTGCAGCTATGCAGAAAGCTTAGAAGTAAGAGTTATAAAGGGGTAGTGGTAGTAAAGCACACCTACCACCAACGAATTATCTTAATGTGATAAAAATAAAAACGTAAATCCTGTTGTTCCTGCTATTAGATTAGAGAACGTTAATTGACTAAAAGCACAAGCGGTAAGTACGTTACGTGGTAGGTAGGGGATAAGTTAAGTTACGTCTAGTCCGTTCTGTCCTACCGTTTGTTATACCGGTCGGACAGACCGGACAAAAATAGTCCGTTCTGTTCGACTACGCTGTCGAACAGAACGGACTACGAAAAAAGTGTCCGGTTTGTTAGACAAGAGATTGTTTTGAGTGATGGGTGTTTACCAAGGTACGATAAGTAAATTATTTTCTAAACTTAACTTATACTTATAGTTACGGTTTGCTTTCAAGTGTTTTAGAAGGTAATGTGACATATATTTAAGGTGTCGTAAATACTATTTACAAAGATCTGGAGACACAATTTAGCTATTAGAAATGAGTAACTTTAGTTAAAACGGATAGGGTCACCTTGTACCCAAAATTATAAACCTGCTGCGATGCGAAGCGGATTTTATGTTATTAACTATTTGACAAAGCTATATCAGCATATAGCAAATATTGGTTATAGTACTTATATTATAGTCATTGTTGTTGCATGCTATGCGTGATCGTTGTCGGTTGCGACATACAATAGATAGTTAGCGAGGCGATAATGATGTAAGCTGTGAGATGAAAACAGAGGTTCCTTTCCTACATATATGTGCTGCGACATCAGTCTGGATTTTTTACTATTCCATTATATATTCAATAGATTTACCTATACCAATCTCATAGATTATATAACGAAAACAGATACTTGTATATAACCATTGCATAAAGATCAGGAAACATTCAGATGGAACGAGGACATAAATGCTGTTACTACATTTGTAGTAGTACGTACACCTGCGAGTGCATTCTGTGTATGAAGATGTCTAAGCTTTTTCTTTTATTTTTTACGATACTTCTCTAAATAACTATTTACCATACAATATATAAGAATACCCCGTCATTTCCCATATTAGATGTAAAATCGTTAAGGCACAGAAAAGGGTTCTTCAATGATAGTGATTAGTTGGTAGAAAACCTTTTTTTTTAAATTGTTTAGTTTTCTGTCATAACTTTTTCATCAACTCACACGTACACGCCAAATATCCCCGAAGGGTTTGGCAGAGGTACTAATACTTCTGAAAATCACGTGAAATTGGTGTTCAGAGTACCCACGTTTTGCTTTATTACTCTCGTGATACACTGTCACATGACTAAATACAACCTACTGACTAAATACTTAGCCTTTTGGGTTTTCTCACGATGTTTTCCCTCACCGTTTATCAAACCATGATAAATTAACCACGCATTGTCTTGGCCCGACCTGAGATTAGAACACTAGTCGTCTGCACGATAAGCGGTGTTCTACCCACTGAGCTATCACGCCGCTCATAACTGCTTTATATCTCTGAAATAAAGCTCTGAATACCCACTTGGAGTCGTGTGTGACTATTTGTGGTTAAAATCTACTTAGTTGAGATGCAAACGTTTTGAAATAATTATTATGTAAACAGCACATTCAATAAAATAGTGGTCTGTCAAAAATGTTAAAATGGTAACTAGTTATTAAAGCAAACTTTAAATTGAAGTAGATTAAAAATGTTGGTGAGAATGGCTTAACATTTATGGGTTTTACGAACCGACCTTCACGAATATAATTTTATAAGAGGTTGCTGTATTTTAATTAGGTTTATCCTATACCCTCTTTTAAAATTTTAAAGATTAAAAAGTTGGTCAAGAGGTGTCGTCTTACAAAGTGATATATATTTATAGATATATGTGCCTTTTGAATATTTGATGTTTCTTAAACAAAATTCATTTCATCTTATTCAAACAATTTTTCAGTAAAGTATTTCATAAAGATTACAGTATTATTTTATTTTATCTTACTCTAGAAGTTAAGGGGTTGGATGTCACACAAATTAAACCAAGTTTGGAAGTTACTAGTTTTCAAACAATTCGTGTTCATATGACAAGAAAATAGTTTTTGAAACAACAACCTTATCTTTTCATTTGAGATTGATTAAGTTTCTCACGTATTGTTTTGAAGAAATGAAAGATTTTTGTTTTAAGGTTTTGTGAACCCCCTTTAAACTGCTTTTTTTGCATTAAATAACCAACATTGACGTAGGTACTTAAAAGTACAAGGAGTACTATTCAAAAAATCTACTATTCAAACTTTAACCGTATACAGGGCCGCGCCGCCCTTGTGTGCGAAGTGTGCGGCGCACACAGGCGCCAGGACTATAGGGGCGCCGCGCCCGCGCCACCTAAATTATTTTTGTTACCTACCTACCTTGTTACCTAAAAGATTTAGAAGTAAGTAGGTAGAATAGGCCCAACATACGCCTTGTAAACAACAAAACATCTATTGCGCTCATTGAACAAGTCTCTCAATATTTAATGTTTATTATTATTCACGTTTAAGGTTTCATTTTACGCTTAGGGTTTTATTTTACATTACTTATGAGCTCAAAGTTAAAACGGCGGCAGTTCTTTTGAGCCGAAGAGGCGTCGAGTTTGATTAGTATGTATTAGTTTAGTGAGTTCGTGTTGTGTACGCAACCCGATGCGATGCGTGCGATATAATGAACGAGAAAGCCAAGACAAAACAAAATAATTGAACAATCATTTGATTGCAATTGTATGAAGGTTGATTTTTTATAATAAATAGTTAAGAAAGATTTGGTCTGGTTACGAGAATCTTATCAGGAAAAGAAAACAAGAAGAAGAACGTAATAAAAATGCAACTAAAATTAGTAAATAGTTTACGGCACAATCATCCATTTGGACACCATCATAAGAGACAGAAACCAGTCAGGTCATCGATGAAAGTGTTATTAAATCTGATTAAAAAACGTTTCAAGTAGTGGTTGGTATGAATTTTTATGTAATTTCCTACACAAATATATATATAAGTTATGTTTAAGATATAAAACAAAAAACTAATTTTGAATAGAAAAAAAAGCTTTTTCCCGGCTGTTTTAGAGACTATGTGGAAGGAACAGACATTAATTAATGATATTTTATTTTATGTACTTTTTACCAAATGCTTACACCGTTATACCCTTAAGCATTTAGTTAAAGCTGTGATTTAAATATTACAAATTTATTACAGTCAAAATTTACAATTAAAAATATTCATTAAGTCTAAAATCGTTAAAAAACCGGCCAAGTGCGAGTCGGCTCACGCACGAAGGGTTCCGCACTACCATCTATAATAGAAAATTACGTTTTTGTATGGGAGCCTTCCTTTGCTATTTACTTTACTGTTATTAAATTATTTAAGGTGATATACAAGTAAATATTCTGTAAAAAAATTTAGCGTCTACTTATTAACGTTTTTAAAATTGAGCAATAAAATACAATAAAAACACGATTATTGTATGAAATGTTTCACGTTTTATGAGATACAGCCTGGAGACAGTCAGACAGATAAACAGCAAAGTCTTAGTAATTGGGTCCCGTTTTACCTTTTGGTAGGGAATTTAAATCTTTTTTTTGTTCATGAAAACCTCATGTGGGGATTATTACTAATAAATAAAGGAAAGAAAAACTTCGACACAGGCGGGAATCGAACCCGCGACCTCGGGTATACGCCCCGACGCTCTGCCAACTGAGACACTGTCACGGTTCTTTATTTATTATTTATTTGTAATAATCCCCACATGAGGTTTTCATGAACAAAAAAAAGATTTAAGTTATGTGATAGTTAGGCGTTTTCAACATTTGCATTCTATCTGAAAAGGTAGACAAGTGGCCTTCCGAAATAGTTAAAATTCGGAGGTAGGAAACGCAAACACTACTTAAACGTGTAAAAAGAAATAAAGGATAGAAGAATTTCGCACTGGCAGCCAATTGACACGGTGGCTCAGTTGGCAGAGCGTCGGGGCGTATACCCGAGGTCGCGGATTCGATTCCCGCCTGTGTCGAAGTTTTTCTTTCCTTTATTTATTCTTTATTTATTTTGGTGGGGAACCCTAAAAAGAGGCGCTTCAGAGGTTCCGCACACAGGCGCTGCCTGGGGTCGGCGCGGCCCTGACCGTATAGTCTTGTATGATATAAATTGACAGACAGACAGTCCAGAAGAAATTTAAATGATTAAACACGAATTCAAAATAGTAGTGCACTAAAACTATTACAAAATAATACGTCGAGTAAATAAAATCTTAAGAAAATGGAATACGTATGTTAATTTATAAATAACAAACCACAGATACAGGTGGACAGGAATAATTTTACATACCTAAAAGTATGAGACGCACACACACTAAACACTATCAATCACTTCACCACTTCACGTTCAACTGCATAAGCTTTAATCATCAATTAACAAATAAGCCATTGTTGAAATATAGTAGGTAATAACCGGTCACAATCAACCTGTTACGACAGTCAGTCAAAACCCAAACGACATTGAACTTTGCCGCCGTGCGAAGTGTTAAACATCCTTTTAGCAAAGCGTGTGTGAAGGCGAGTGTGGTGTCGGCGTCGGCGTCGGCGGCGTCGCGGCAGTCCTCTACCAGTGAGTGTCTAGTGTTTACAAGCAGCCGCTGCCCCACTCAGCTGTTGCAATCGCGGCCAAGGCCATACGCTGCAGTGCACCGGTCCTATTGCGAAGCCTTCGTTATGTCAGTTATGTTCTACTTTCCGTTACGTAATCATAAATCAAATGAGCTAAATTGTACGGAATGCGATTCGATTACTTATAACGTACGTGTGATTAATTTTGGAGTAAGTGTCATTAATACCACAGAAAACAATTAAGCAATCATGTCATGTTTTATTTTCTACTTTTATTTTGAACTAACTTAGTTGCAGTTATTTAAACTGCTGTATAGTATACAAGCGCGTTAGCATATATTAGCTATTACTTATATTAATTTAACCGAAACCGATTTATTTTTATGTCTTGTTACCAATACCAACGACTACCAATTTCATCATCATCAGTGACAAATTTTGCAACGCTGAAGTGTCTCTATAGTTCTAATAAGTATTACTTATTCATGTTGTTTATTCTATTTATCTTGATTGCGATATTACTTTATTTTACCAATATTATAGGTTAACTGAAAATAGGATGATAATATTATACACCGAAGAAATATATAATTTTTGTGGTAGAAATTTAAGATTTTATTAAGAGTTTATGCTTGGTATTTGCGATAATTTAATGTAATATTAATGGGTAACCCTCTCGCTCTCTCTATTGTTAGTCTATTTGTAACTAAGCAATTTATGTGTTAGGTCTTTTTAGAATTAATGAAATTATTATTATTAGATCGCATTACGGTCGGCATGACTGCCAATTTCTACGATCCTAGCAAAATTATCTATCTGTGAGTGTATTTATCAATACCTTCTTACCCCATTTGTACGATATTTTCTATTTGATCTAATAACATCTTAATTGGATCTATATATCCCTTATGCCACTTTCATGTCATCAATCATCTCAATTTTGTTTGTTCACCTTTATTAGTACATCATCCCAAAGACAGACTTACTTTTAAACGTTTAAGAGTATATGAATATGAAATGCCAACAGTTTAATATTTGCTTGATATAATATATTTTAGATTATTCATTTTGACCTCCCCATAATTATTTTTCTATGTTTCAACTACTAAAACACTGTAGTGTACATATGATACGAGGGCGGGTCAATAAGTCCGTGACTTTTTGAATTTCTGACCTCTACTGAAACAGAAACACTGCTCCTGTGAACAGGCATCTTTCAGTTGACTCCTGTCTAAATTTTAACTTGCTGCGACAGTTAGTTTGTGTTTGACAGCTATTTTTATCAGACTACTCACAAATTTGAGGAGAAAATGGAAAAAAGTGAATTTCGTGTACTTATTAAGCATTATTTCTTGCAGAAAAAAACCATTACCGAGACCAAGGCTAAGCTTGATAAATACTATGGGGACTCTGCACCATCGATTTCAATGGTAAAAAAGTGGTTTACTGAATTTTGTTGTGGCCGTACAAGCACTGAAGATGCCGAACGTCCTGGACGCCCAGTTGAGGTCTCTACATCCGAAACAATCGAAAAAATTCACGATATGGTGTTGGCCGACCGAAGATTGAAAGTGCGAGAGATTTTGGAAGCCGTAGGGATCTCGCATGGCTCAGTGGTTTCAATTTAGAATGATCACTTGGGCATGAGAAAGCTTTCCGCAAGATGGGTGCCGCGTTTGCTCACAGTTGACCACAAACGCAATCGTGTAACAACTTCACAGGAAGGTTTGGCGTTGTTTAGTCGCAATGTGGAGGAGTTCTTGCATCGTTTTGTAACCGTGGACGAAACATGGATCCATCACAACACACCAGAGACCAAACAACAGTCAAAACAGTGGGTTTCTAAGGGTGAATCGGCGCCATAGAAGGCCAAGTTGGGTTTGTCAGCCATTAAAGTTATGGCGACTGTTTTTTGGGATGCACGCGGGATAATCCACATTGACTACCTACAAAAGGGAAGAACAATCAATGGGGAATATTATGCCAACTTATTGGACCGATTCAATGGCGATTTGAAAAAAAATCGACCTCATTTGGCCAAGAAAAAAGTTCTTTTCCACCAAGACAATGCAAGGGTGCACACATGTACAGTTGCCATGGCAAAAATCCATGAATTGGGCTATGAATTGCTCCCTCATCCGCCCTATTCTCCAGATTTGGCTCCGAGCGACTACTTCTTGTTCCCAAACCTGAAGAAATGGCTAGGTGGAAAAAGATTGAAATCATCTCGCAAACAAAGGCCTATTTTAAGGACCTCGACAAATCATTTTTTTTGGAAGGGATAAAAAAATTGGAGACGCGTTGGACAAAGAGCTCAAGGAAGACTAAGTTGAAATTATAAAATTAGTTTTATATCAAAAAATCTGTGTTTTATTCTAAAAGTCACGGACTTATTGACCCGCTCTCGTCCAATTCCTATGGAACTTATTAAAATTATCTATAAATAGAAACAGATTAAGTTTTTTTTAAAATATTTTCGATTGGAAATCAAACTATTACAAAACTTAGTTTTATAGCTCAACATAAATGTACATCCAAATATTGTCTGAAAGAGACCGCTTTTAGTGTTGAGTTTTAACCACAGACATGTATTTGGATAGATGCCGCAAGTGCATGTACTTCGCGTGTAAAAACTGAGTAAAATTTTCTTAGTTTATCGCCATTTGATTGAGTCCGTGCTCGAACGTTCTCGGTGACAGATGTCAAGCTAAATATAAAAATGCCTAATTGTGCCGTATTGAGTTGCAAAAACTATCTAAATAAAGCGGGACTAATTAATAGAAAGATTTCCTTTCATCGGTTGGTCTCTTTATTATTAGATTATGTGGTTTTTATTGCAAAATCAATTATTTCGTGTTCGTTGTGGTTTTACACTGAAAAACTTTTAAACGAGTGTGTATCGCTTAATTTATAATACATTGCCGCTTTTAGTTACAAAGCTATCTAGTATGGCTTGTCTATTAAAACACGCAATGAACATCAAAATGAACGATATTTTCACCTGTCAATCAGCTACATGGTACGGTAGCTATTGTCATATTTCTGTCATTTTAAGCAAAATGTGTTGTACCTACACAGATAGTTGTATTCGATTCTAATTCTAATCGATTTTGGGAACAGAGAAATGATAATATTTTTAAAAAAAATTATTACTACAATCTTTCTGTTAAATAATTAATTGGAATACTCTTGTTTTAACTTTGTTTTTATTTAATAAAAGAACAGTTTAATTTTAGTTACAAGTTTTTCTCTAAGCTACATTTCTTAACGTGTGGTATGTGTCAGTCTTTATTTACTTTCTTCCTTCACTCAGTGTTGCCAATATAAATATACATATATACACGAACACGCCTCCTTACATAAGTTCAGCTTCTTAAGTACTACAGTAATTATAATCAATTAGGGAACTATACTCCTTTAAATTGAGCATTTTTAAGTTAGTGAATTTAAAATTTCCCACAGGTTTTGTAAATATATCTGCAATTTTATTTTCTGACTCTATTTTGTATACTTCCCTGCTAAACATTTTAATTTACAAAATGATAGGGAACTTCAATGTGCTTAGAATTCTTTGTAAAGTTTCCATCCTTAGAAATAGCTACAGCTGCTGAATTATCTTCATAGATTTTAACTGGTTTACAAACCTTAGTAAAGACATCATTCATTACACAAATGAGAAAATTTAATTCTGTTACTGCTTCTGATAATTCTACATATTCAGCAAATGTTGAAGAGTTTTTTACACGTTTGTTACACTACTTTCTTTTTTTTTTTATTTCCAATATTGAACAAACGAAGAGTTCCGTACTATCATCTATAATAGAAAATAACGTTTTTTGTATGGGAGCCCCTTTGATATTTACTTTACTGTTATTTAATTATTTATTTTGAAAGGTGATATACAAGTAAATATACTCTGAAAATGTTAAGTATCTACTTATTAACGTTTTAATATTGAGCAAACAATTACGGAAAAAAACACGTTTATTGTATGGGGCCCCCCTTTAAATCCTTTTTTTACTTGTATTTGTTGTTATAGCGGCAACAGAAATACGTCATTTGTGAAAATTTCAGCTTTCTAGTTATCACTGTTTATGAGATACAGCCTGGAGAAAAACAGACAACGAAAAAAAAAATACTTGATTATTTTTCCTTCTCTACAAGTTATTTTATTTGTTTTTTTTTTCAAATCCGAATTAGTTTTGGGTTGTATTATATTTTGTCATAGCGCCTTCTACTGGCTTTCCTTTTTGTAGATAAAATTTCTTCTCGGGGTTTTTTTAAATCATTTCGTAACTTTCCGAGAACTAATTATTAAAACTAGTTAATTAGGTAGGTTATCAATAAGGACAAGTTATTATAATAATAAAGGCTACTGAACTACTCACTGACTAACTGACTCATTAACTCACTGATTTAGATCGTTGTTCTCCGAGAAGATGTAGTGGTGGGGGAAAATAATGTAGGAAGAGTTGCTCAGAATAAAAATGAGACCATGAGAAAACAGCGTTATTAAAAAACAGGTATAATTCTAGATTTATCATTCTTCTGTCAATTTATCATTCATCTGTCGATGCACTCGAATATAATCGATTGAATCGTTTACGCGCTGACGGGGAGTTCCCATCACTAAATTGCTCATGTGACGTCACAGTAGGTGGAAAAATTATGGCACGCTTGGTTTCTATACAAGAAATGACACTTGTGTTATCTATTCAAATACAGATCTGTGGTTTTAACACTAACTGCGGTCTCTTTAAGACCACAAATTGTTATCGTTTGTAAAACCGTGCTTTAATAATTAAATATCATATATATTTTCACCTATTGCTTTCCGATGCATCATTCCTAAATATTGACATGAATCAAAGTATATCAGCATTTCCACAGTCAATGACTTAAGAAATGATTCTACATTCATCGAGTTAAAAGATAATAGTTTTTTGTGGAGTAGCTCAGCTTCAAACAAAGAATAAGTTTAAAATTACTTAAATCACTTTAAGATATGTTTCTCAACTTCCAAGACAAGACAACCATAACCGAGACAATGATAACGAAAGAGTGGCCCCAAAAATGCAACACTTAAATTACACAGAATTGACGATAAAAATACTGTTTGTTGCGCTTTCATTATTTTAGCAACAAAGTTACATACACATACACATATACTCACGGCTATAATTCCCTAGAAGAGGTAGCCAGAGCCAAGGAATTATAAATTCCTCCAAAATTCCAACAAAGTTAATGATAATTATAGTATAGTATTATATTCTCTGTTCTATTATGGTACTACTTTTATTCGATTAGGGTTGATACGCCACTGAAAGGTGCGCACGTTGTATCATTACATTTATTAAAGGCAATGAAATTCAAATCGCTGCATTTTCATTAATTATCCTAAATAAACTAAATGTTGATATTTGTGTTTATTTTCCACCTAATATCATCGTTTCATTAGTGAAAACTTCGTTGAAATTAAATCCAGTTTATAACTACCGAAATGTGTGTAGTTTAACTATTACATATTATATCAAATATCCTGTATCAAATGTTATCTTACTCCATGATTGCTTAGTGGATAGAACACCCACCTATCATAGAGGTGTGGGTTCAAATCCCGAGTCGGGCTCAGTGTGGTTTATGTATCAAGGTTGTTAACGGTGAGGGAAATCATGGTGAAGAAATCTACATTGCTTAGTTGTGCGTATTCATGTCATAACGTTTGCATGCAAAATGGCGATAGGCCTGTCCCCCAGGTGAGTACACTGTCTGAGCAAAATGTGGGTGCTCTGAACACCAGGTGACCAATAATGTTACGTTATGTAGAAGTATTAGTACCTCTGCCACCCCTTCAGGGTTATTCCAGGTGAACGTTTGAGTTTTGTGTTTTCTAAAAAGAGAGAAATAGATATTGAGATTTCTTAGTTTAAATACAGACAAATCTTTGCATGTTAAACCATGTCTCAAATGTGACACGTTTAGAAGTTAGTAGTAAATACTGAAAATGTATCAAAAAATAAGGGTTGTATAATCATCAATTATATAAATTTTGTGAAAACTGTCCAAAGTAAATGAATCTTTAAACTGGATCTAGGCAAAACTTAGGAATACCCTAACGCCCTAGCCACTTTTGGAAGTAAGCGGGAAAGAGATGGTTAAGTAAAGTATAGTTAGTGTTAAATTTCGAAACATATCGACTAATAATCACTTAAAAAGGCACACTCCTCGTCCATTCCTACTGGAGACATTAAGAATGACATAGCAATGCTATACTGAACCGATAATTTACAGCAAATTAAGGATGATTTGGATTTGGGTCATTTTTGTCACCTAGTATTCAGAGTATCCTCGTTTGGCTTGGACAGTAGAATCTACGTGATAGGCAGCCAGGCCTGTCGCAGTTTTATGCTTATACACTGTGTAACATGGCTGAGTACAACTATGTTGGTTTCCTCACCAGAAAAATCAACTACACATATGACTCGAGGAGAGACAAAGTGTCTTTTCTCGTGAGTTGCAATTGACTAGATTTTATTATATTCTATTAATTATAATAATATTTTTTTATAATTTATTAGAGAAATGAAACAAATGGACTTGTACGATTCAAACGGACTCTAACTTGCAACACCCATGCATGATAAATATCAAAATGTGTACAACAATCACAAGCACAATCTATTGTAACAACTAACTACGTAACATTGTTTCTGCACAAATATAATCTGTAAACATCCATTAGACATACTATAACCAGTGTGATAAAATCTACCTACTTACCAACATTCACGGTTATATATCCCAAAATGGGGTAACCAGAGCTTCGGAATTAGGAATTCCATAGCTATTTTTGGAGGTTGCCTATGGGTTACAAAGTAAAATAAATAAACGATTGTTGGTGATGTTTCCTTGGCTATATTCGCGACGGAAAATCACTAAAATGCACCAATGCCTTTACTCGCCTCATACACGATATTGGTTAGATTTATTCTAAGCCAGTATTACATAACTCATAATAAATATAATATTCTAATAACTTATAAAATTAATATGGCTATGAAATGCCATAATGAATCAGCAATTCTAAATTTAGGATTCATGTTTTTAAATTTGCTAATATTCTGAGAAAAAGGACACAAAGACATCGAATTACAAGCGAGAACGTTTGTTCTATAGATTTCGTGACTTGTGAATGTATCGGTACTTCGTAATAGGCAACAATTGTTAACCTCTTTCTCACCATATATAATACTTATTGTATTCCTTTTACAAGCGGATACAATTGATTGATTATTTTATTTCAGTATAGTAAACTTTTATTATTTAATTACACTATTTTGAAGAAACGTATATACTTATAGAATATGGTAGAGGGAAAACATCGTGAGGAAACCCACATGGCCGAGTTGTACTTAGCCATGAAACAGTGTATTCGTACAAAACGGCGATAGGCTTGCCCCCTATCACGTGAGTACACTGTCTAAGCAAAACGTGGGTACCTACCCTTGGACACTAGGTGGCGCTATCACGTTGTTCATAAGTATTGGTAACTCTGCCAATCCCTTCGGAAATAAACGGCGTGAACGTTTATGTTATTATATGTAATATGGTATAGCACAACATACGCATATCAACATATGTAGCATATTTTAAAATAGCACTTACTCATTCTGAGTGAGGATCAAAGGGAATTTAAGTGTTCGCTTTGTGATGTGGTTGGACCTCATCACAAAAGATTTTTATCAACACACTTGCTTGTACAATGTCTTTTAATACACTGACACTGATACAGGCATGCAGTTTATTACCAGATTCTGACTTATTCGTACTAGCCTAGTAGGAACGCGATGGTGGAGGTTAATTGAATTCAACTCCCTTGTCATAAAAAAACTAAAAAGGATTGGAAAGGATGTTTACAAATAAATGGAGTGGTCCGTACAGTGGTATCAATGAGTGCAACAAATTGTTTAACTGAAAATTAATTAAAGTTCAGTCAATTCAAATTATAAATTTAAACCATCTGTATCCTTCATTACTCTTTTTAATTTGATTAGAAACCTCTTTCGACTTACAAATAACATTATCTATTTGTACATAGAAGCCACTGCACATGTGGGAAATGCGCTTAAGTTAAGTGTTTAAGAAAACAGCTGTGATTTTCCTCTCATTTTCTATTTTCTTCGGAAACAACGTTTCTGGACCATAAGTATGTTTATATTATAATAAGTCATTTACTTTCGTCACAAGTATGATGAAATAGTCGTTGTCAGACGTGACCAATGAGTCAGCCTTCGGTTCAGAATTAAAATCCAACTCAGCAGTTATGACTAACTTGCTCATTATGATTATTGAACCAGGTAAAGCCAATCACTCAACCAATATCTTGCCATTAGCGCATTAAAATGGCTAGAATATTACTATCTCAAATTCAAAACTGCATACCACAATAAAACAATATATCATATAATTATTTATATTTAAATCAAACATTGTAAAGTTCAACTAACTAGGTAATGCTGTGCATGCTGTTTTGGTACTGCATCTGAGCAAAACATTATGTCTTTTGGAAATTATAATATTATGATGTTGTACTGTGTGCATGCCTAATAAATAAATAAATAAGTATCTTGGTGTGTGGTAAAGATTTGTTCTATTCTAGTCTTAAACGCATTAAGGGACATATTTTTGTAGAAGAGCACCTTTAATCGCATTATTTTCTTTGCCGAACTTTTTTGACATAAATATTAATAATGTAACGTTAATTATAATTTCATAATGATACTGTTTTTTTGGCATAGTGTGTGTTTATCAAAACAATCTGTTGTTCTATATTAAATCTAACTATTGACAAGAACTTCCAAAAGAGGCTGAGGAATTTATAATTCCTTAGGAATGGCTACCCCTTCTAGGGAAATATAGCCGTGAGTATATGTATTGACAAGATGCATACAAAGTTTGTTCGGATTGCTGATGCTAGTTTCCTGTGAAAATAGGTTTACGTGCGGCCGGGCTGTCGCTGCGTTTATTCAAGTTAAATTAAGACAAAAGTTTTTACTAATAAATAAAGAATAAATAAAGGAAAGAAAAAGAAAAATTTTCGACACAGGCGGGGATCGAACCCGCGACCTCGGGTGAACGCCCCACATGAGGTTTTCATGAACAAAAAGATTTAAATTATGTGATAGCTAGGCGTTTTCAACATTTGCATTCTATCTGAAAAGGTAGACAAGTGGCCTTTCGAATTAGTAATAATTCGGAGGTAGGAAACGCAAACACTACTTAAACGTGTAAAAAAGAAATAAAGGATAGAGGAATTTCGCACTGGCAGCCAATTGACACGGTAGCTCAGTTGGCAGAGCGTCGGGGCGTTCACCCGAGGTCGCGGGTTCGATCCCCGCCTGTGTGGAAAATTTTTCTTTTTCTTTCCTTTATTTATTCT
>OY755174.1:10131666-10199977 GCA_963576735.1 Bedellia somnulentella
CAAATCTAATTAATATAAATTAAAATTATTTAAAAATATAGCATATACAGAATTACATCATTTGTTTAAAATATTTATCATTTAACATTTAACTACATTTAATTTATTTTTAGTGTTATAATTTATTCTTATTTATTCATTTATGTGAGACACCCATTTTTGGGCGTAGGCCTCCTCCAACCCCTTCCATTTGTCTCTCTGCTTGGCTGTGCGGGTCCACGTAGCGCCAGCCAACTGCACGATGTCGTCCGCCCATCTAGTATCTAGTAGGTATTTATAGCCATGAGTATATGTATGCATGTATGTTGGCTTAGAATAGCAATAGCATGTTTCGTATTTATCATTGGGTCAAATCACGATTTAGTGCTACTTCATCATTTCTTCAACTGTAGTCTAAAGAGTTTGCTTTTGTTTAAACTTTTTTTGTGATTCCTAACCATAGTTTAGTTCACACATTTTTGTTAACAGATCATCCTGGAAGAATCCGGAACATTTCGTGCAGAGGCAATCTTGTCTCAACTCCTTCGCAACCTCCTTCGGTTACATGCCTCTCATGCGGTCGGTGCTACGCTTGGATCCCATACTCTTCAAAGACCCCGTTTCCACCTTGAGAAAGAAGTATCGCAAAATGGAATTGATACCAGCTTAGACTATGTAAGTGATTATTCATAAGTAAATGTAGTAAATCCCGTGAGGAATAAAATTTGTGTAAACTACAGAGTTTCTGTATTTCAACCGACTTCACCAATAGTCATTTGTTTATTGGCTTTGAACAAACCTAAGATCTAAATATAATTGTTGTCAATCAGATAAATAGTAAGGTTTTTCAATAGGCCAATAACTTGTGAATGGCGTGGATGTCGGAATTGTATATGTATAACGTTTATAAATACCATTGACTACCTATTAAGTCATGTACGCATTCTTTGTTTTTTTGACAATAATAATATAGCAAAACTTATAGTAAGTTACTATTAGGGAAAACAATGTCGTAACTAAACTTAAGTCTTCAATAGTCTAACAAAAAATTGAATTAAATACTTTTTAAATGTGGCTATTCAAACTTCCTGGATAAACAGACTTTAAGAAACTGTACTCATATAGTTCTTCGATCTCAACCTACTGTACTGATGGGTATATTTCCAAAGTTAATAAAGTGTACGTAAGTTTGTGAAAATTTATTTAGAAACATTTAATAGATTAGATAGATAATAGTACCGTTATCATGTAAATATAGTTAAGAATTTCCTTACGTTGTATTATTATGTTAGTTGTTATCTAGTAGTAAAGTTTTATACTATCAAAAATAAAATGCATTTATTTATTTCTAAATCTTGTTTCATTTTTGTATTATTTCATGTTTCTATTTATTTAATATTCAATAATAAGTTTATTAAAAACAATATTATTCAGTAAATAAATATAGTCGCACTACTACAGCTAAAATCTTTTTAAACAGCTGCTTATAGCTTTTAAGAATTTACGATTCACAGGCACCTTTCGAATTTGTTGAGAGAAGAGACGGTTTTGCGAATAAAATTAATATAATTTTATTCAATAAATAGTTTTTTCGAAATTTGTATTTTATACTTATAAATAATTTATACAAAAACATTAATGGGTCTTACTAGCATAAAAACTGTTCTGGGTGTATCCGAACCGTTAAAAAAAATGATAAATGATATATATAAATGATATGTACAACCTCGAAGCAAGTCTACAGCGCATTGTCTCTAATTAACTCGCAATTGGGTAAAGTGCTGACTGTTACTTAACAAACACGGAACCAAAACTTTTGTCTTAATTTAACTTGAATAAACGCAGCGACAGCCCGGCCGCACGAAAACCTATTTTCACAGGAAACTAGTATCAGCAATCCGAACAAACTTTGTATGCATCTTGTCAATAGTTAGATTTAATATAGAACAACAGATTGTTTTGATAAATGCACACTATGCCAAAAATTATAATTAACGTTATATTATTAATATTTATCACAAAAAAGTTCGGCAAAGAAAATAATGCGATTAAAGGTGCTCTTCTACAAAAATATGTCCCTTAATGCGTTTAAGACTAGAATAGAACAAATCTTTACCACACACCAAGATACTTATTTATTTATTTATTAGGCATGCACACAGTACAACATCATAATATTATAATTTCCAAAAGACATAATGTTTTGCTCAGATGCAGTACCAAAACAGCACGCACAGCATTACCTAGTTAGTTGAACTTTACAATGTTTGATAAAAATATAAATAATTATATGATATATTGTTTTATTGTGGTATGCAGTTTTGAATTTGAGATAGTAATATTCTAGCCATTTTAATGCGCTAATGGCAAGATATTGGTTGAGTAATTGGCTTTACCTGGTTCAATAATCATAATGAGCAAGTTATTCATAACTGCTGAGTTGGATTTTAATCCTGAACCGAAGGCTGACTCATTGGTCACGTCTGACAACGACTATTTCATCATACTTGTGACGAAAGTAAATGACTTATTATAATATAAACATACTTATGGTCCAGAAACGTTGTTTCCGAAGAAAATAGAAAATGAGAGGAAAATCACAGCTGTTTTCTTAAACACTTAACTTAAGCGCATTTCCCACATGTGCAGTGGCTTCTATGTACAAATAGATAATGTTATTTGTAAGTCGAAAGAGGTTTGTAATCAAATTAAAAAGAGTAAGGAAGGATACAGATGGTTTAAATTTATAATTTGAATTGACTGATATTTAATTAATTTTCAGTTAAACAATTTGTTGCACTCATTTTTAGATTTTTTACGACAAGGAAGTTGAATTCAATTAACCTCCACCATCGCGTTCCTACTAGGCTAGAACGAATAAGTCAGAATCTGGTAATTAACTGCATGTCTGTATCAGTGTCAGTGTATTAAAAGACATTGTACAAGCAAGTGTGTTGATAAAAATCTTTTGTGATGAGGTCCAACCACATCACAAAGCGAACACTTAAATTCCCTTTGATCCTCACTCAGAATGAGTAAGTGCTATTTTAAAATATGCTACATATGTTGATATGCGTATGTTGTGCTATACCATATTACATATAATAACATAAACGTTCACGCCGTTTATTTCCGAAGGGATTGGCAGAGTTACCAATACTTATGAACAACGTGATAGCGCCACCTAGTGTCCAAGGGTAGGTACCCACGTTTTGCTTAGACAGTGTACTCACGTGATAGGGGGCAAGCCTATCGCCGTTTTGTACGAATACACTGTTTCATGGCTAAGTACAACTCGGCCATGTGGGTTTCCTCACGATGTTTTCCCTCTACCATATTCTATAAGTATATACGTTTCTTCAAAATAGTGTAATTAAATAATAAAAGTTTACTATACTGAAATAAAATAATCAATCAATTGTATCCGCTTGTAAAAGGAATACAATAAGTATTATATATGGTGAGAAAGAGGTTAACAATTGTTGCCTATTACGAAGTACCGATACATTCACAAGTCACGAAATCTATAGAACAAACGTTCTCGCTTGTGATTCGATGTCTCTGTGTCCTTTTTCTCAGAATATTAGCAAATTTAAAATCATGAATCCTAAATTTAGAATTGCTGATTCATTATGGCATTTCATAGCCATATTAATTTTATAAGTTATTAGAATATTATATTTATTATGATGAGTTATGTAATACTGGCTTAGAATAAATCTAACCGATATCGTGTATGAGGCGAGGAAAGGCATTTTAGTGATTTTCCGTCGCGATTATAGCCAAAGAAACATCACCAACAATCGTTTATTTATTTTACTATGTAACCCATAGGAAACCTCCAAAAATAGCTGTGGAATTCCTAATTCCGAAGCTCTGGTTACCCCATTTTGAGATATATAACCGTGAATGTTGGTTAGTAGGTAGATTTTATCACACTGGTTATAGTATGTATGTCTAATGGATATTTACAGATTATATTTGTGCAGAAACAATGTTACGTTGTTGTTACAATAGATTGTGCTTGTGATTGTTGTACAGATTTTGATATTTATCATGCATGGGTGTTGCAAGTTAGAGTCCGTTTGAATCGTACAAGTCCATTTGTTTCATTTCTCTAATAAATTATAAAAAAATATAATTATAATTAATAGAATATAATAAAATCTAGTAAATTGCAACTCACGAGAAAAGACACTTTGTCTCTCCTCGAGTCATATGTGTAGTTGATTTTTCTGGTGAGGAAACCAACATAGTTGTACTCAGCCATGTTACACAGTGTATAAGCATGAAACTGCGACAGGCCTGCTGCCTATCACGTAGATTCTACTGTCCAAGCCAAACGAGGATACTCTGAACACTAGGTGATAAAAATGACCCAAATCCAAATCATCCTTAATTTGCTGTAAATTATCGGTTCAGTATAGCATTGCTATGTCATTCTTAATGTCTCCAGTAGAAATGGAAAAGGAGTGTGCCTTTTTAAGTGATTATTAGTCGATATGTTTCGAAATTTAACACTAACTATACTTTACTTAACCATCTCTTTCCCGCCGTACTTCCAAAAGTGGCTAAGGCGTTAGGGTATTCCTAAGTTTAGCCTAGATCCAGTTTAAAGATTCATTTACTTTGGACAGTTTTCACAAAATTTATATAATTGATGATTATACAACCCTTATTTTTTGATACATTTTCAGTATTTACTACTAACTTCTAAACGTGTCACATTTGAGACATGGTTTAACATGCAAAGATTTGTCTGTATTTAAACTAAGAAATCTCAATATCTATTTCTCTCTTTTTAGAAAACACAAAACTCAAACGTTCACCTGGAATAACCCTGAAGGGGTGGCAGAGGTACTAATACTTCTACATAACGTGACATTATTGGTCACCTGGTGTTCAGAGCACCCACATTTTGCTCAGACAGTGTACTCACCTGGGGGACAGGCCTATCGCCATTTTGCATGCAAACGTTATGACATGAATACGCACAACTAAGCCATGTAGATTTCTTCACCATGATTTCCCTCACCGTTAACAACCTTGATACATAAACCACACTGAGCCCGACTCGGGATTTGAACCCACACCTCTATGATAGGTGGGTGTTCTATCCACTAAGCAATCATGGAGTAAGATAACATTTGATACAGGATATTTGATATAGTATGTAATAGTTAAACTACACACATTTCGGTAGTTATAAACTGGATTTAATTTCAACGAAGTTTTCACTAATGAAACGATGATATTAGGTGGAAAATAAACACAAATATCAACATTTAGTTTATTTAGGATAATTAATGAAAATGCAGCGATTTGAATTTCATTGCCTTTAATAAATGTAATGATACAACGTGCGCACCTTTCAGTGGCGTATCAACCCTAATCGAATAAAAGTAGTACCATAATAGAACAGAGAATATAATACTATACTATAATTATCATTAACTTTGTTGGAATTTTGGAGGAATTTATAATTCCTTGGCTCTGGCTACCCCTTCTAGGGAATTATAGCCGTGAGTATATGTGTATGTGTATGTAACTTTGTTGCTAAAATAATGAAAGCGCAACAAACAGTATTTTTTCGTCAATTCTGTGTAATTTAAGTGTTGCATTTTTGGGGCCACTCTTTCGTTATCATTGTCTCGGTTATGGTTGTCTTGTCTTGGAAGTTGAGAAACATATCTTAAAGTGATTTAAGGCTGGTTTTATAGTGCCGCTTTCGCCAGCGCGGTTGATACGCGTCGCGGGTGACGAGCTTTGAGTGCCTTAGATCGTTACATAGTAAAATAAACCGCGCGGATGGCCCGCGCTGACGGTATTTCGGCCGCGCCTTTCAACCGCGCGCGGGCAAGGAGCTACAGTGTCCAGTGTGCGTTACACAGTCACGCCGATCGGACGCGCGCATGTGTACTGTCGCCGCCAAAATGAATCAGAATTACATCGATACGGGACGGTTGATCGAGGAAGTTCGCTGTCGACCATTGCTATGGGATTCATCGGATGAATTTTATAAAAACAAAGATGCAAAAAATAAAGCTTGGGAAGAAGTTGGGGAAGCACTCTTTGGAGAAAATTATATAAAGAAAGACATAGGTATGTTTGTATTATTTTTATTAATTAATCTTATATTCGTATAAAAGTCGTTACTTAATATTAACGTAGATTCAAATCAATTAAATAGGTACAGTACCCGCCACGAGACTTTGTGTTTGTGAAGTTAGCGACAAGTGGCTACGCAATAAATCAAAACAGGTACGAAAGACGCAAGGTGTGCGAGCCGGCAAGGCGCGAGCGTCTTTGCTCTCGCTTTCGTCTATGCGTGCGTCTCGCTCATTTCGTTCACATGTACAGACTTGATTGCGCAGCTAACTTTACAAACACAAAGTCTCGTGGCGCGTATTGTACATTCCGATTCAAACTTGATGGCGGCTCGGAACATCACGCGAGTCGATGCGCAGTACACAATATTAGGTATCAGCGGGGAGCGATTCAACTACTAACCTGCGCGTACCTGCACTAGTGGCTAATATCCGAGTCGCCATAAAGTTTGAATCGAACTGTATTAGAATATATGTCTGTCTTGCCACGACACGCTACCAGCGGGCGATATAAAATAATCAGCAAATACCTCGCGTAGTGTGTTTCCTGTTCTAGAAACTAGCTGAATATCCATGTCAATTAAACCAGTAATGCTTAGTGAATCATTTTCATTGTAGCCGTCTCGCACTCTGATAAAATTGTGTAATACGCAACAAGCTTGAACTATAGTTTTTGCATTGGAGAAGCTGGCATTCATTGGTGTGTGAAACACTCTAAATTTGTTTGATAATATCCCAAATGTACACTCTATGTACCTCCTGGCACGACTTAGACGGTAGTTGAATATCTTTTGTTTGTAGGTCATATCGTTTCGAAGATAAGGTTTCATGACATAGTTTGATATACCAAATGCTCCATCACCAACTATTACATGAGGTGCTACTATATTAGATCCTTGCAAGTACTTTGGAGCCGGTAATCCTAAATTATTTCTTGTGAAGTACATAATAAATTAAAATTTACTTAATTAAAAACTCAGGCAAATATGTGACACGCCTAACCACTTATACTGTTTTTTATTCATACCCTACTTTCTACTAATTCTACAAATATTATAAGTGTGGAAGTTTATTTGTAGCTCAATTACGATATCACCACTGCAGGGTTAGCCAAGTGGCAAGCGTTTTACATTTTGCGAGCGTTTCGAACGCTCGCAAAATGTATGGAAATAATTGTCGAACGATATCCCACGTAGTCGTATCAAATTATCCTATATAATGTACATATACCTATATACTGAGGTTTCGTTCGACTGAAAATGACACTTGGCTACCAATACATAATTTGATACGACTAAGTCACGTGGGATATCGTTCTATTAATTATTTTCATACATTTTTGCGAGCGTTTCGATCACGTTTCGATTCAACGCTTGCCACTTGGCTAACCCTGCTGGACCTGTTTTGCTAATCGATACTGTTGAATGTGTGTTGATTTAAAAAAATTAAGGTATTGGTTAACTTTTTATTGTTTTTTTTTCAGATAAGCTCTTACGTCAACGATGGAAGTCTGCAAGAGACGGATATTTTAAAACTAAAGCGAATATGAAAAATACACCATCCGGCAGCGGTGCAAAAACAGTTAAAAAATATATTTATTTCGAAGAATTGAAGTTTCTTGATCGTACCACTGAAAACGTAGTTTCAGAATCCTTGAACAACATTGATGAATATTCAAGTTCATCAGAAACTCAAGCTCAAGTAACAATGAACGCAGATATTCCTGGCTCTTCTCAAAACAGTTTTACTACGGTGGCTGACCAAGATAAACCGACATGGGCTCGCAAGAGAAAAAATACACGGCGGATACCAGAGAACTCCATGTTTGAGAGGCAGTTAGTAGATTTATTGGACAAAAATATGCCAGACATAAGCTCTGACGATTTAGCATTTTTTAATTCTCTTGGTCCAATTCTAAAGTCGTTTAACAGTTATGAAAAACTTTTATTTCGTTCGAAAGTGTTGCAAATTGCTATGGATCTTTCCGCGCCACATTCAGTGGGTACGACGTCGACATCAAATTTTGTAACGCCAGCTAATGAATCTAATGAATATTCCAACATATTGTCGCCAGAAAATGTCTCAAATTCTACTATTATATCACCAATCTCTAATTCTAATGATACTACTACGCAACCAGGTTATCAAACATCACATCAATATGCCAATATCATGTCACCAGAAAATGATTCTAATTCTTCTAATGTAATGTCTGCAACCGTCTCAATACAGCAGAGCTATCAATCATCATATTTTTCAAACTTAACGTTACCAGCTAACGGATCTGTACCTAGTGAGAGCACGCAGCAAGACTATCAATCTGCAAATCAATATGAGTCTCATTCTACAGTCATCAATTCTGTTCAGCAAAGCTGTGAAGAAATAAACCACTTTCCTACTACTGCATCAGAAAACGACAATTTCTAATTTTGTTCAGCAAAGCTGTGGTGAAATATATTACATTTCAAATATTAACACCAGGAAACGACAATTTCTACTAAATTTCATTTCAACGAGGGTTACGGAGCGAGTACTTTTTCATTGTTTGTTTTTTTTTTATTTGTAAACACAATTTAATTAATAAAGTAATTACTTAAAAATAAAAAGTATTTTTATACAACTTACCTTAAGGTAATCGCCAACTTTTCAACTGGTTCTATAGGGACTCGACGTAAACTTGATCGTTTTAAATTATGTTCTATCTTGCAGAGTAATTCATCAAATGATGTTGTAGACAGACGGAAATGTTTGAAGAATTTGTCACCATGTTCTCTTAAATCCGAAAACGATGTAGAGAATGCGCCTCTCAGAAACCTAGTGGCATTGTAAGGATGTACTTGTAGTCGTCGTTGTCGTTGCTTTTTTTTCCATAGGTAATATAATATAACAAATGCGAGAAGTCTCATTACGACTGTACGAGGCGGCAAACCGCGTAGCACTGAACTCGTTTTATAGTTTCGAGCGGGTCATCCGCGAGCTTGCGAGCCGCGCTTACCACCCGCGCGGACGGTAAGCGTGACTGTAAAACCAGCCTAAGTAATTTTAAACTTATTCTTTGTTTGAAGCTGAGCTACTCCACAAAAAACTATTATCTTTTAACTCGATAAATGTAGAATCATTTCTTAAGTCATTGACTGTGGAAATGCTGATATACTTTGATTCATGTCAATATTTAGGAATGATGCATCGGAAAGCATTAGGTGAAAATATATATGATATTTAATTATAAAAGCACGGTTTTACAAACGATAACAATTTGTGGTCTTAAAGAGACCGCAGTTAGTGTTAAGACTCAACACTAAAAGCAGTCTCTTTCAGACAATATTTGGATGTACATTTATGTTGAGCTATAAAACTAAGTTTTGTAATAGTTTGATTTCCAATCGAAAATATTTTAAAAAAACTTAATCTGTTTCTATTTATAGATAATTTTAATAAGTTCCATAGGAATTGGACGAGAGCGGGTCAATAAGTCCGTGACTTTTAGAATAAAACACAGATTTTTTGATATAAAACTAATTTTATAATTTCAACTTAGTCTTCCTTGAGCTCTTTGTCCAACGCGTCTCCAATTTTTTTATCCCTTCCAAAAAAAATGATTTGTCGAGGTCCTTAAAATAGGCCTTTGTTTGCGAGATGATTTCATCATTGGAGTCAAATCTTTTTCCACCTAGCCATTTCTTCAGGTTTGGGAACAAGAAGTAGTCGCTCGGAGCCAAATCTGGAGAATAGGGCGGATGAGGGAGCAATTCATAGCCCAATTCATGGATTTTTGCCATGGCAACTGTACATGTGTGCACCCTTGCATTGTCTTGGTGGAAAATAACTTTTTCTTGGCCAAATGAGGTCGATTTTTTTTCAAATCGCCATTGAATCGGTCCAATAAGTCGGCATAATGTTCATTGATTGTTCTTCCCTTTTGTAGGTAGTCAATGTGGATTATCCCGCGTGCATCCCAAAAAACAGTCGCCATAACTTTAATGGCTGACAAACCCAACTTGGCCTTCTATGGCGCCGATTCACCCTTAGAAACCCACTGTTTTGACTGGTTTTTGGTCTCTGGTGTGTTGTGATGGATCCATGTTTCGTCCACGGTTACAAAACGACGCAAGAACTCCTCCACATTGCGACTAAACAACGCCAAACCTTCCTGTGAAGTTGTTACACGATTGCGTTTGTGGTCAACTGTGAGCAAACGCGGCACCCATCTTGCGGAAAGCTTTCTCATGCCCAAGTGATCATTCTAAATTGAAACCACTGAGCCATGCGAGATCCCTACGGCTTCCAAAATCTCTCGCACTTTCAATCTTCGGTCGGCCAACACCATATCGTGAATTTTTTCGATTG
Organism: Bedellia somnulentella; assembly: GCA_963576735.1. Taxonomy (NCBI): domain Eukaryota; kingdom Metazoa; phylum Arthropoda; class Insecta; order Lepidoptera; family Bedelliidae; genus Bedellia; species Bedellia somnulentella. Next base: position 10,142,100 of record OY755174.1, read on the forward strand.
TTTCGGATGTAGGTAGAGACCTCAACTGGGCGTCCAGGACGTTCGGCATCTTCAGTGCTTGTACGGCCACAACGAAATTCAGTAAACCACTTTTTTACCATTGAAATCGATGGTGCAGAGTCCCCATAGTATTTATCAAGCTTAGCCTTGGTCTCGGTAATGGTTTTTTTTCTGCAAGAAATAATGATTAATAAGTACACGAAATTCACTTTTTTCCATTTTCTCCTCAAATTTGTGAGTAGTCTGATAAAAATAGCTGTCAAACACAAACTAACTGTCGCAGCCTTTGAGTAGTGAAGTATATGGAGATAACATAATGTACATAAAATCCTGCCTATTTTTGAAACCAAAATGGCCGACTAGTGTTGGCCAGTGATCGATACTTTTTATCGATAATATTATAGCTGAAGAATTTGGTTGTGCTTACCCTAGGATCTAGAAAAAAATAATAGATATTTAGACTTCTGCATTGGGTGGTCCATTAACATAAAAATGGTGACTACGATTCCTGCTTCGAAAAAACTTACAGTATTTGCTGAAATATAGTAGCTATGGCTAGTACACGTATTTTTTATAATGTCTTTCTCATGTTAAATCTGATTCAGCCTAAATCATGCAATCCGTACATGTGACGTTGAGGGCGTAAAGCCAGTAACTAATAAAAAAAAACGAGCGCTTGCTTTGTAAATAGTGGGTTTACTGTTTTTTATTCTATTAACCTTCATTTATTGTGCCAATTGTTGGCTTGTCAAAAACCAGAATGAATAGCAGTGGTAACAGAAATGGCCATTTCAAGAAATAAAATATTTGTATTTTTCATTATCAATTATTATTATAGAAATATTAATAATTTAGTCTTAATAATTAAAAATTAACACTTTATTCTCACTTCTGGACATACAAAAATATTTAAAAGCAAACCTAAAACTACCTATGTAACAGGTAACAAAAATAATTTAAAAAAAACATTTTATACTAAAACCTTTCAGTTAAAAAATATAATTTAACTTTATTAAATAAACCTCACTGTCTAAAATCATGTTCCATTTAACAAAAATATCAATATATATATATATATATTAATATTTTCCTTTCCGATTGCTTCTTGCCATTTTCGCCTTTTGGATTCATTTTTGGGGAGTCTGAAACAAGTAGGTTTTTTTCATATAATATCGATATAATACATCGACAATAATAAAAAAACATCCCTATCTTGAACATAACCTTAAACTTAAATTCAATAAATCTATATCTAAAAGTATTGAAAACTCTGTAAATACACTTCACTCTATAAAATTCAGGTATACCATTAAAGTAGGATTAGCTATAAATGCTTTATGAGTCTGCTATATGATGCTATAAAGAATAAAATCACAATAATAATAGTCGATTTATTAGTTTTCCCATTTCTTACCGGTGAATTGTTAAATTAGGTCGATTCCTGCTTAAGTATGCTCCACACAGGTCAGAATAGAACACTTCACCATTTTTAACAGAATTTCAGCACTATACCACTGTTTATTTCACAATTAATTGTAATTTTTCAACAAAATTTCAATGTTTACAAACAAATCAAACCATAGACAACAAAAAGCTTTGAAACTAAAATGGCGGATTCATCCACGAATTCTATATATAGTTATGTATAAGATTCTTGTGGCCAGCATTATTAAAATGGTGTTGGTCTTAATGACACCCACAAAAATACTATCATCAGACAGAGACAACAATAGCTAATCATTTCGTCAAACACAATTTTGACAGAAAAGTTTATATAGAACATTATGTGATCTCCATATACTTCACTACTCAAAGGTCGCAGCAAGTTAAAATTTAGACAGGAGTCAACTGAAAGATGCCTGTTCACAGGAGCAGTGTTGCTGTTTCAGTAGAGGTCAGAAATTCAAAAAGTCACGGACTTATTGACCCGCCCTCGTATCATATGTACACTACAGTGTTTTAGTAGTTGAAACATAGAAAAATAATTATGGGGAGGTCAAAATGAATAATCTAAAATATATTATATCAAGCAAATATTAAACTGTTGGTATTTCATATTCATATACTCTTAAACGTTTAAAAGTAAGTCTGTCTTTGGGATGATGTACTAATAAAGGTGAACAAACAAAATTGAGATTATTGATGACATGAAAGTGGCATAAGGGATATATAGATCCAAATAAGAAGAAAAAAAAACGTCACGTCACGTCATATCGTGCTCAATAAAATATATATATTTAAAATAATTTAACAAGCCAAAAATACTAATATGCCACTGATATACATGTGTTGAGAATCTGCGGTTCAAACAAACATTTGGTTTGCCATAATTGACAAAGCTGAGGGAAAGAAAACAATAGAAATAAATTGTAAATATTTTGACAGTTTCAAAAATCAGCGTTGCGCATTGTCGCCTTTGTCCATAGTTACCGAGGAACATCACCTAGGCGATAGCAACAAAATTTGACGTATCCATAGTAACGATCAATAATCTCCAAGGAAACAACATAAAATCAAGACAATAAGAAGAAAATTTTATGAGTGCTTTTTAATTTTTATGATATGTTTTTTAGGTATTGTTTTTTTTGGTATGCTTTTGAATGCCTCTAAATGATTTAAGTGCTAATTCTCAAACAGGAGCTTTGGTGTCCTCACAATTGGAAAAATGTCCTCATTGTTCTCAACCACGATTTTTTAAGGGAAAACGTGGTCTTAATATACATATCTCAAAATGTCACAATCGTCATCTCACTCCACAAATCATTCCAACTTTACCAGCATCATCCCTCACCTTACCTAGTGCAAGTTATCATGTCGACTCAAAATTATTTTGGAAAGAACTGTCTAAATTAAAATCATTTATACCGATAATCAAGAGAATACCTCGTGGTGCTCGTGTATCAGTTGCATCGTCACTCACTAAAACTATAAAAACGGTGGTTGAGAACAATGATTTTGAAAGCTGGAAAAATATGCTATTATTTAGTTTTAAAACCTTGCATGCACCTAAAAATTCTAAATTATCACTAACACAAACAATTAAACAAAACTGCTTAGCACCTTTAGACACAGATTTTATAACTAAATTCCCACAAAACAGTTACGATATAAATCGTAAAATCAAAAGTAAAATTTCAGATGGTGACATCAGAGGTGCCGCACAATTAATATTTTCTAGTGACACCTTAGCTCCCGACACCCCGGAAACGCTGCTATCGCTGCAGTCGAAGCATCCTTCTTCAAACAGAGGCTTGACCATGCCAGATGCGCCGGACCAATCTATCGTCGCACCCGAGGCGACAGCACAGGAAACGCTGGCGGCGATACTGTCTTTCAAGAACGGATCTGCTGGTGGCCTCGATGGACTCACACCACAGCATCTGAAAGATCTTTTGTGTGGGGCCGTCGGGGAACACAGAGATGCGTTACTTGCTCAGTTGACCCGCTTAGTGAACCTGATGCTGTCGGGTCGGGTCTGTGACGATATTTTGGATCTCTTATATGGCGCAAACCTTTGTGCCTTAAAAAAAAAAGACGGTGGTATAAGGCCAATCGCTGTCGGCAACACGATTCGCCGCGTAGTGTCAAAAATTTGTTGTAGGTATATTCTACCGGATCTTGCAACATATTTTGAACCAAAACAGCTGGGTTTTGGCACACGCGGTGGCTGTGAAGCTGCAGTACATTCTGCTCGCACCTACGTCGCACATGGGGCGGGCCAAGTCCTTTTGAAGGTGGATGTTAAAAATGCATTCAACTCAGTGGATCGGGCAGCCTTGTTGACTGAAGTTAAAAAGAAAGCTCCACATATTTTAAACTATATTTGGCAGTGTTATAGTAAACCAACTAAATTATTATACAAAGAAAATTTAATTTCATCTTGTATCGGCTGTCAACAAGGAGATCCCCTAGGACCAGCAATATTCAGCCTAGCTATCCATCCATACATTGAATCAATCGCCTCTAAATTCAATGTATGGTACCTAGATGACGGGACCATAGGTGGCGATGCGAGTACAGTATTAAATGATTTTCAAAATTTAAAATTATCTTTTTCATCCATCGGCCTAGATTTTAATTTTAATAAATGCGAATTATATATTAAAAACTGTCTGCCCGATGAACAAAAAACTGAAATTGTTAATAAATTCAACGAAATAGCACCAAACATTACGGTCCTACATAATGATTCGCTTCGTCTCCTTGGTGCCCCTCTAAACGAAAATTCCCTTCCAGGTTTTATTCAAGACAAAATTTCAAAATTCAACCAATATTCGGAGCGTTTACAATCTATAAATCCCCATTTGGCCTATACAATTATAAAATTCTGTTTGTTCGTCCCCAAATTTACATATTTTTTAAGATGTTGCGACACTTGGAGGCTTGTTTCGGCTTTGAAGGATTTAGACAATATTTTACGAGATACGTTATGCGAAATTCTAAATTGTAAATTTGATGACAAAAGCTGGGATCAGGCTACCCTACCAGTTCGGTTTGGAGGTTTGGGCGTACGCAGACCATCTGACGTGGCTCTACCTGCTTTCTTGTCATCAGTACATTCTATAATTGATCTGTACCAAAAAATTGTCAGTCCCTCTTTAGGTGACACAGAGATCAGTGGAATGGACGATGCCAAGACTGCATGGATTGCTTTGCTTGGTCCAGATTCGAGTGTTCCGACAAACATGGCTTCTCAGAGGTCTTGGGATGACATACTGTGCGGGCGGATTCAATTAAACCTCTTGAACTCTGCTTCCGATCCTGCACAGCGTGCTCGTCTCATGGCCTCTATGGAGCCTGAGTCGGGATACTGGTTGAATGCATTACCTTCTGAGGCGATTGGTACGTTACTGGACAGGTCGACTTTTTGTTTAGGAGTATGTTTGAGAGTTGGTGCCAGAATCAATGAAATTCATCGTTGTCGCTGTGGAGTACAGGTTGACCAATGGGGCCACCACGGACTTTCATGCCCCCGCAGTGCAGGTCGCCTGTCACGACACGCTGCCCTAAATGATATCATCCGTCGGGCTCTTGTCAGCGCCCACGTGCCAGCGACCTTGGAACCTCCTGGTTTAATGCGGGACGATGGCAAGAGACCCGATGGTATGACTTTGTTGCCTTGGAGGAATGGCAGGGCGCTGATATGGGATGCAACCTGTGTCGACACTCTGGCGCCTTGCCATTTATCCGGGTCGGCAGCTCGGGCAGGTACTGCTGCTGCCAACGCCGAGAGTTTCAAACGGCGTAAATACTCAGTTTTAAAAAATGACTATCATTTTATACCTTTCGCCGTTGAAACTCTCGGCCCGTGGGGCAAAGAGGCGCGGCTTTTCTTTAAAGAACTGTCCGCTCGCCTTGTGGAAGTGTGTGGTGATCCCAGAGCTGGCAGCTACCTCGTCCAACGCATTAGTTTGGCCATCCAAAGAGGAAATGCTGCTAGCATATTGGGCACGTTACCCTTCACCGAGAACGATGAATTTCACGAAATTTTTCGTTTGTAATATATACATATTTAACTATAATTTAATTTTTAATTTTTATATTATCAATGTAAATATTTTTTTAATTGTAAAAGTTTATTAAGATGTTATTAGATCAAATAGAAAATATCGTACACATGGGGTAAGAAGGTATTGATAAATACACTCACAGATAGATAATTTTGCTAGGATCGTAGAAATTGGCAGTCATGCCGACCGTAATGCGATCTAATAATAATAATTTCATTAATTCTAAAAAGACCTAACACATAAATTGCTTAGTTACAAATAGACTAACAATAGCGAGAGCGAGAGGGTTACCCATTAATATTACATTAAATTATCGCAAATACCAAGCATAAACTCTTAATAAAATCTTAAATTTCTACCACAAAAATTATATATTTCTTCGGTGTATAATATTATCATCCTATTTTCAGTTAACCTTATAATATTGGTAAAATAAAGTAATATCGCAATCAAGATAAATAGAATAAACAACATGAATAAGTAATACTTATTAGAACTATAGAGACACTTCAGCGTTGCAAAATTTGTCACTGATGATGATGAAATTGGTAGTCGTTGGTATTGGTAACAAGACATAAAAATAAATCGGTTTCGGTTAAATTAATATAAGTAATAGCTAATATATGCTAACGCGCTTGTATACTATACAGCAGTTTAAATAACTGCAACTAAGTTAGTTCAAAATAAAATGAGAAATTAAAACATGACATGATTGCTTAATTGTTTTCTGTGGTATTAATGACACTTGCTCCAAAATTAATCACACGTACGTTATAAGTAATCGCATTCCGTACTATTTAGCTCATTTGATTTATGATTACGTAACGGAAAGTAGAACATAACTGACATAACGAAGGCTTCGCAATAGGACCGGTGCACTGCAGCGTATGGCCTTGGCCGCGATTGCAACAGCTGAGTGGGGCAGCGACTGCTTGTAAACACTAGACACTGGTACTATCACTGGTAGAGGACTGCCGCGACGCCGCCGACGCCGACGCCGACACCACACTCGCCTTCACACACGCTTTGCTAAAAGGATGTTTAACACTTCGCACGGCGGCAAAGTTCAATGTCGTTTGGGTTTTGACTGACTGTCGTAACAGGTTGATTGTGACCGGTTATTACCTACTATATTTCAACAATGGCTTATTTGTTAATTGATGATTAAAGCTTATGCAGTTGAACGTGAAGTGGTGAAGTGATTGATAGTGTTTAGTGTGTGTGCGTCTCATACTTTTAGGTATGTAAAATTATTCCTGTCCACCTGTATCTGTGGTTTGTTATAAATTAACATACTTATTCCATTTTCTTAAGATTTTATTTACTCGACGTATTATTTTGTTATAGTTTTAGTGCACTACTATTTTGAATTCGTGTTTAATCATTCAAATTTCTTCCGGACTGTCTGTCTGTCAATTTATATCATACAAGACTATACGGTTAAAGTTTGAATAGTAGATTTTTTGAATAGTACTCCTTGTACTTTTAAGTACGTCAATGTTGGTTATTTAATGCAAAAAAGCAGTTTAAAGGGGGTTCACAAAACCTTAAAACAAAAATCTTTCATTTCTTCAAAACAATACGTGTGAAACTTAATCAATCTCAAATGAAAAGATAAGGTTGTTGTTTCAAAAACTATTTTCTTGTCATATGAACACGAATTGTTTGAAAACTAGTAACTTCCAAACTTGGTTTAATTTGTGTGACATCCAACCCCTTAACTTCTAGAGTAAGATAAAATAAAATAGTACTGTAATCTTTATAAAATACTTTACTGAAAAATTGTTTGAATAAGATTAAATGAATTGTGTTTTGAAAACATCAAATATTCAAAAGGCACATATATCTATAAATATATAACATAACATAACATAAACGTTCACGCCGTTTATCGCCGAAGGGGTTGGCAGAGGTACCAATACTTCTGAACTCACATGGCGGCGCCATCTAGTGTCCAGAGAAGGTACCCACGTTTTGTAAAATATATATCACTTTGTAAGACGACACCTCTTGACCAACTTAATTATTCTTTAAAATTTTAAAGGTGAGGGTATCGGATAAACCTAATTAAAATACAGCAACCTCTTATAAAATTATATTCGTGAAGGTCGGTTCGTAAAACCCATAAATGTTAAGCCATTTTCACCAACATTTTTAATCTACTTCAATTTAAAGTTTGCTTTAATAACTAGTTACCATTTTAACATTATTTTATTGAATGTGCTGTTTACATAATAATTATTTCAAAACGTTTGCATCTCAACTAAGTAGATTTTAACCACATATAGTCACACACGACTCCAAGTGGATATTCAGAGCTTTATTTCAGAGATATAAAACAGTTACGAGCGGCGTGATAGCTCAGTGGGTAGAACACCGCTTATCGTGCAGACGACTAGTGTTCTAATCTCAGGTCGGGCCAAGACATATGCGTGGTTAATTTATCATGGTTTGATAAACGGTGAGGGAAAACATCGTGAGAAAACCCAAATGGCTAAGTTGTATTTAGTCATGTGACAGTGTATCACGTGAGTAATAAAGCAAAACGTGGGTACTCTGAACACCAATGTCACGTGATTTTCAGAAGTATTAATACCTCTGCCAACCCCTTCGGGGATATTTGGCGTGTACGTGTGAGTTGATGAAAAAGTTATGACACAGTAAAACTAAACAATTTAAAAAAAGGTTTTCTACCAACTAATCACTATCATTGAAGATCCCTTTTCTGTCCCTTAACGATTTTACAACTAATATGGGAAATGACGGGGTATTCTTATATATTGTATGGTAAATAGTAATTTAGAGTAGTATCGTACAAAATAAAAGAAAAAGCTTAGACATCTTCATAAACAGAATGCACTTCGCGGGTGTACGTACTACTACAAATGTAGTAACAGCATTTATGTCCTCGTTCCATCTGAATGTTTCCTGATCTTTATGCAATGGTTATATACAAGTATCTGTTTTCGTTATATAATCTTTGAGATCAGTATAGGTAAATCTATTGAATATATAATGGAATAGTAAAAAATCCAGACTGATGTCGCAGCACATATATGTAGGAAAGGAACCTCTGTTTTCATCTCACAGCTTACATCATTATCGTCTCGCTAACTATCTATTGTATGTCGCAACCGACAACGATCACGCATAGCATGCAACAACAATGACTATAATATAAGTACTATAACCAATATTTGCTATATGCTGATATAGCTTTGTCAAATAGTTAATAACATAAAATCCGCTTCGCATCGCAGCAGGTTTATAATTTTGGGTACAAGGTGACCCTATCCCAATGTTTTAACTAAAATTACTCATTTCTAATAGCTAAATTCTGTCTTCAGATCTTTGTAAATAGTACCCACCAAAAACATTAAATGTAAAAAAATGCCAAGTCTCTCTATGCAGTCTTTCCATCGTAAAAAGTTTTGAGATCTCATAGAAGCCAAGTCCTATTCAAAATATTTCGTAGTTATAAATCAACATTTAGTAATTGTATCAATAGTTTTCTTTATATTATAATTATAGTGACTTGGCAATGAGCACAAGAAGAATAAAATAAAACGGCATATTTGGAAGAGTTGAAAGTTACATATCACAAAATTAATTTTCTTTTGGTTTATCCGTGTCGTCCCAACCGAATTTCGGCAACGGCAGTCAGTCTTAGTGCACTCTCGATTCATTTACTTTCATAAAGCGATGGCCCGTAAGGTATTCTTAATTATTGTATTGGAGCATGTAGTCGGTAGTGACCATCATGATTCACACATAACAAATAATCTGATCACTGGTCTCGTCAGTAACATTTGCATATAGTTCCAGGCAGCAAGCAGCTTTTAATTTGTGCTCATTGCCAAGTCACTATAATTATAATATAAAGAAAACTATTGATACAATTACTAAATGTTGATTTATAACTACGAAATATTTTGAATAGGACTTGGCTTCTATGAGATCTCAAAACTTTTTACGATGGAAAGACTGCATCGAGAGACTTGGCATTTTTTTACATTTAATGTTTTTGGTGGGATCTCATTTATTTTTTGTAAGTGTATTTCTTTCTTTTACTTTTAGGTGACCTCACAATTTCTTGAACGTCAGCTACTGCTTTGCTTAGAACCCATTCTCCATCTCTATCTCTTTTGTTTCTTCTCTGAGGCTTCGTTACTTCTAAGGTAGACAAGTCTGGGCGATATATACTTCGGAGTCGATTATATTCAGCTATTGCTGTCTCCTGAGCTTTGATACTACTAAAATTCACATTTATTAAATGTAATCCACCCAAACTAGTCACTCTTGAAAGGGCCACGTATGCTTGTTTGACGACTGAAAACTCCCATACATGCTGTATGACAACGAATGAAATAAACACGACCCATCTCCAGGAATAGAGATGACTCTGTGTGGACAAAGGTCGCCATTTATGTACAATATTTCACGTTCCATTACACTATTTACAATTACTTCTATAACAATAAGGCTTAAACTTATATATATATATATATATATATATATATATGCAAACTAAACAGAACTAAACTTACTAACAAATAACTAACTAAATAAATATATATCTACTAACTTACAAACTATAACTAAACTAAATAAGACGTAAAGTTCTCCGAATATCAATTATCACTACAATATGTTTTAGTTTCGAAATAGGTTATCATAATAAGCATAAAATAAGCATAAACGTTCACGCCGCATATCCCAGAAGGGGTTGGCAGAGGTACTAATACTTCTGAACATCACGTGACTTTGTCATCTGGTGTTCAGAGTACCCACGTTTTGCATGGACAGTGTACTCACGTGATAGGGGGCAGGCCTATCGCCGTTTTGTACGAATACACTGTCACATGACTAAGTATAACTCAGCCATGTGGGTTTCCTCACGATGTTTTCCCTCACCGTTAACAACCATGATAAATTAACCACACATATGTCTTTAGAAAAGACAAATTGGTGTAGGCCCCGACCCGGGATTTGAACACTAGTTGCTTGCACGTTAACCGAGTGTTCTACCCACTGGGCTATCACGGCTGTTATCATAGACAGATGAAAATTATCGAATTATTTTGAAGTACTACTAAGGGCCGGCGCTCACTGCCAGCATGGCATGGCAAAAGATTTCGGTACAGATACAGCATTTTTAGTCTTATTGCCATGCTTATAGAATTCATTTTGACACAACGATGCCGAGGGAGGCTGCGGTAGGACAGAACGTCGGCATCGTTGTGTCAAAATGAAGTAAAATGAATTCTATACTCATGGTAATAAGATTAAAAATGCTATATCTGTACCGAAATCCTTTGCCATGCCATGCCACGCCATGCCGGCAGTCAGCGCTGGCCCTTACACTGCGCTTTGTATCGAAACCATAGCGCGATTCAGACAGGTACAACGCCATCTATCGAGCGCGCATACAATATTTATCGCAATACAATGGAGTTTTAGCTTTATTAATTTAATGAACTTTATGTATTAATTTGTATTAATGATAGTCTATGTATTACATTTATATTATTCTTTTCTATTCTATGTATGTATTCATCCAATTGAATAGGTACTTGGACAACAAACAAAGTTAACAATGCAGTCAAAATCCATACATAATGTTCTTGCCAAACCGCAAATATAAAATTGTTTTCTAAGGCATATAATTTTTTAATGTTTTTATAATTTTTCCTTTATATGTGGCTAATGACCTATCTTGGTGCAAAATTTGAAGTTTCTAAGTCTGCTAGAAGTACCTTAGATTTTTGATGATCTGTCAGTGAGTCAGTGAGTGACAAAATGGTGTAACTTTGATCGACCGTAACTCCTAAACTATTTATTCATTTGGCGTGTAATTTCGAACTTAAGCTTGTTCTCATGCCTACTATTATTCACCGAAAACCTAAACTCCTAGCTTTGTCCACGTCGAAGATAAAGGGGGGGCGAAACAGCCGCGAACCGCTTCGAGAAAAGATGGTACGGCCGTGCCCGTTTTGCTTGAGACTTGGCAGGGGCACTGCCGTGCCCCCAGATTTACGACACCTTAAATATATGTCACATTACCTTCTAAAACACTTGAAAGCAAACCGTAACTTAACTTATCGCCTACCTACCACGTAACGTACTTACCGCTTGTGCTTTAAGGCAATTAACGTTCTCTAATCTAATAGCAGGAACAACAGGATTAACGTTTTTATTTTTATCACATTAAGATAATTTGTTGGTGGTAGATGTGCTTTACTACCACTACCCCTTTATAACTCTTACTTCTTAGCTTTCTGCATAGCTGCAATATTATTGTCAAAATGTATTTCGCATCGCTGCAATATGTATTATTTTTATTATGTATAGCGTTAAGGCGATAAGTCCGCCTTTGTGTACATTTACTGTTTGTACCTATTTTGTAGAATACTGTTTGTGTGTTGTGTTTCTGTTTGCAATAAATTGTTTAAATAAATAAATATTTCTACGAACTATTCGCAAGAACTCAAACTTACTTTTTCTTAGTTTTTGACATATCCATACATACATTTGCTCACAGTCATAAATCCCAAAGAGGGGTAGCCAGAGCCTCAGAGCTAGAAACTTCTCAGCCGCATTTGGAAGTTGATAGGGGACAAGATGGTAGAGATAAAGTATCGTTGATGGGTCTTCAACCGCATCGCCCCATACCCTTAGTCATCTCATACGTCACCCGTGGGCGGAAAGGGGTAGTGACATTCTAAGCCGGCACTACAAAAACAACGTTGCCAGGATCACTAGTTGCGTGAATTTATGAAAACGAATATTTTGCCGCAAATTTTTCATACCGGTACATTTTGGTCAGCCCAAAACTTCCTTTGCCTTTTCGTAAGAAGTCTGTTTCGTCAAATTAAAAGTCGTTCATGGCAAAAGAAATGCAGAACAATTTATTACGATACCAATCTCTTTTTGCACTTAATTGATTTAGTATGCCGTTATGTCTTCTTTCTCTCTAAAGCATATAAAATATATATAAAAACATATACTTACGGCTATAAAGCCCTAAAACGGATACCCAAATCTTCAAAATAACAAATATCTCAGCTATTTTTGGAAGTTGAGTGGGGAAAATATTGTGAAATAAAAGATTTTGACGATTTATCTCCAACCGCTTGGTCTCACGAAAACCCATGGGAAGAATTGGGGTAGTGCTATTCTAAGCCGATACTACACAGCAGGCAAAAAAGAAACAAAGTAAATCAATCATGTCTTATGTTGGTGGATAGGTACTCCAGTTAATGTATCACAAACGCATTCCTGAATGAAAAAATGTTGTACAATTAACGAAAATTTGTTAAAAGCCCTATCAAAATCCATAACCACAGATTGAAGGAAAAATAATATTAATGCTTCGCATGTTGGTTAAAGGGAGAGTTAGCTTAATATTTTTTACCATAAGCAAACAATACCCCTTTTAGGTAAACTTGAACACATAAATTGCTGAACAGATCCAAATGCACAAAGCATCCGTACAGTGAGAAGTAATTATATATTAATCTGTGTAGTGTCGGCTAAGAATAGCTCTTACCCATTTACCCCGTGGGATTCGTGAGGGGCAACTGAGGGTTTTGGGGATTTTTAGGTGATTGCTGGGCGATGCTGTTAGAGACCCGTCACCAACATCCTTTATTTTAGAATCTCTCGCACTTAAGTTCCAAAAGTGTCTAAATCTAATTCTGAAGCTTAGGCTATCACTTATTGAGATATATAGCTATAAGAATAGGTAGCTATGTAGTATATAAATTAAAATTATGTTACCAATAACTTTTTAGTGCTGGCTTAGGATACTAACCCATTTTTCCCGCGGTGCGACTTAAGGGAATTGTGACTTTTTAAGTGTTTGTTGCACGATGCAGCTGGCAGCCCAACACTAACCTTTATTTTCCAATCTTTTCCCCACTCTTGTTCTAAAAGAGGCTGAGGAATTCCTAATTTTTGAACTCTGGTTACCCCGTTTTTTGTTTCCAAAATACAGGCTTTAGCTAAAAACCAGGTATCAATGATTTACATGTGTTCCAGATTTCCCTAATAGTGGAATAGAATAAAGAATCGGGATCGCAGACAATAATCAGACAACCGTCTCGGGCCGCTTTTTATACATCGAAAAGCTGAAACTCTATGTATGCATCACCGATCTTAACACGTTTTCAAAATACTAAGTCATTTGGTATCTGGCAAGTTACAAAAAGTATTGCATGGAATTTACCCTCAGGTAACAGGTAATCTCTGCCTATCCTTATTGGGTAAAAGAGTGCATATTTTAGATATCGTTGATATTACACCTATTTTATTCGTAGTTTTTACAAGACACAGAAGTTTATAATTAATCGGTTATTTTATAAAGAAAAAAATATATGTATTTGATCAGTGTTTTTGCTATACAGCATTTACAAACGCTGAGTTATGGCCTAGTTTGTGTTACCATAGCACACATACCTTGCACATATCTACTTTGTTTGTTACTTTTTAATTGATTTTTTTTTAGAAAATGTTTACCTTGTTTTTATATTTCTTGTAATGTATGTACCTATGTGACTGTTATGATAACATGAATAAAGATTTTATCTATCTATCTATCTATCTAAATAAATAAATGCTACAAGTATTATTTAACATTGTACCTATAACTGTTGAGTTTTCTTCTCCAGGGCCAGGGACTCTCGGCTAACTAAGTCATCACCCTATTATAGTAAGTACATCACAAAGTGTTACAGGAATGATAATTTCTTCATATTTGAAATCCTTCAAGTTATTTGATACGTAGATATGTTTTATCATTATGCTATTTTTGTTTATTTTTTGTTCGAGATTTTATCAATAAAATAAAGATATAGTTATATCAATGTCATAGTTCCAACCTATAAAAAAGCAACTGTTTTTGCTCTAGAAACATTAGGTGTAAAAACCAAGAAACATATACAATTCTTATTTCTGTGTATAAATTGAATTTCTTGCAAGCTAACTCGTCTGCTTTTAATATTTTAATGCGCATATGTCCAAGGAAGTTGGTGCCGCTACATGATCTCAGTATGTACCGGGATAGAAATACTGTCACAACAGTTCTGGCGATCATCACCACTGTAGCGCTGCTGACTCCTCATTTCACTGCTCCATTGGTAAGTTAATTCTATCTATGCACCCTAATAGATTAGAACCCAAATTCCTGCAACTGTCAAAAAATATTGCCACTAATTATACTCGTATTAGATCAAACATAAACTTTTAATTTTAATTTAAGATCAAACATCTATTTTTTTATGTCTTTTGTTAAGTTTACTATATCTACCGTTTTGCAATTGTTTGTAAAAAATGCTAAGAAACTTATCATATTTAAAAAAAAACCAATGCATAAAACTTAGTGGGCAATATATTAACAAAAAAATATTCTTTTAACTATTATACCAATGCTAATTCGCTCTAATTAATCTTGATTGTCCATTACAAAACTACTTAACACATGGGTGTCGGCGTAGCTTCGTGATCGCAATTTATTAGTAGGAACGATATTATCACAACTTAAAAATTCGCTCTGGTATCTCATTAATTATCATACCATTTTATGAAACTTTTGATACCATAGCATATACATATGATTTACATAATAAAGAAAACCCACTTTTTGCTTGGACAGTGTATTCCAGCGATATGGGGCAGGCTTTGAACGCTTTGTTCAAATACGAGTACACTGTCTGGTATTTATTCGGTCATATGGGTCAAAAATATTACGAAGCTAAGCACAACGCATAAATATAGCAGAAATTAACAAAGGTTATATTTAAATTTATTCGCATGCTAAGAATTTCTTTATAACATTGCAGCCAGCGGAAACGGCAGACAAATCCATAGACAAAGATCGCAGTCAACGGCAGATCAAGTCTAAGAAAAGTGTACCGGTCACCCCAAAGTGGGGCTTCTTCGGGACAATATTTCATCTTATTTTAGAGGTAGAGTTTGGTAAAAATAAGGTATTGTACATTAAGAAGTACTATACCATCTGTGACCTATAAACAATTTAGATCACTTATACACACTGACACTATGTAACCCGCTTTAAAGACGGGATGAAAATTTTAATTTTGCTCGTTTGCCTAACATTTTTACGAAGGGACGTTGCTTTGAAATATATATCTATCGGCTCTCTGTAACCAAAAATTTAATCCACGGCATCTATCCTGAGTCGTTTGGTCCGCAACTTTTCTGACAACATCCAGTTCCCAGGTGCTATAACGGATCTCCTCGAATGCGAAGTTTCGAATCCATTTGCCTGTCAGTGCCTTAAGTCTACGTCAATACTACTGACTATTTCTATTCAAGCTAGTTTTGCCGCCTTCCCTTATAATGAAAGTACTCTTGGTTTTAGGTTTCAATAACTTTAGAAGTTGGTAACCCTGTTTTTCTTTGTTGATTTATTTTCTTCGACAATAAGTTTTTTTTATTATTATTTTCTTCACAAGTGTGTTGCTAATAGTGGTATGACACACGTGAGCAATTAGTCATTACAGCTCTTGGTTCCTGAAAAATTCAACCTCGGTTGTAATGACTGACTATCCTTATATATTAAACGAGAGAGGGTGTAATTTGTGAACCAGCCTGTGTCGCGATGCTAAGAGCTAGAAAATTGGTTCAGGTATCAAATTGAAGGTCTCCATCTGAAGTTGTGCCGAAAACTCATACATTTTCCATAACTGGATTAAAAATTGTTAGCGATTTATACATTGACAAAATTGGCCCATAGACTTTGCTGGAGTAAAAGCGCGCGCAAATGCGTCAGTCACGAGATTGAATTGATTCGCTCGCGAGCAATTTTTCAATTTTGGATTTAAACCGGATGCAAAAAAAATGTAGCCCACGCGGACGTAGTCGCGGGCAAAAAGCTAGTACTTACTTAAATCATAATGTTTAATGAGACAAAAATTGTTCTAAAATCTCTAGGCTATACTTTTTCGCTATGACTGATTACTGATTGACCAACAAAGCAAAATGAAAATTGATAGCAAAAAAACTTCACTATGATGTTCAGAGAATAACTTAAAGGATATTTTCGCGGAAGGAAAAAAAGAGAATTTGAACGACTTCATAGATACATATAACTACTAAGTTTTTTAATTGCGAGCTAAGCAATAATCTCAATGCTAATATCTTATCATAAATTTTGGTTTAATATTTCAGCTCAAATCTCAGTGATGGTGAAGATGTGATGTTAGAATATGTTTTCGGCTAATATCCATGAGCTAATTCCATCATCTATTTGAAATAGCACCTGATCTTCAAGAACACTACCATATCGTCCAACACGGTTACCAACTCATGGAACTTCCCATTACGCGGATTAAAGAATTCCTAAATTGTCTTATCCAGTCATAAAAAGCACACACTCGACCACTCTACCTATATTTTAAATATCGCTATATATATATATATATTATTATTTTAATACATATATATTATTTTAATACAAGTACAAATGCAAAGCAGCCAACCCATATAATTTTGACGAAAAAAGAGCGGTTGCACAAAACTTCGACTTAGTGGGTGTTCTCTTCTCCAATGTTCGCGTTATCTTCCTGTGATGATTGAAGTGGGCCTCGTGAGATCAATTATTCTTGTCTCTATGTACTCGTATAAAAAATGTTTCGTTACTGACTGACTGACTCATTGACAAACAGCGTGTAGCCTAAACAGCTGGACCTAGAGGGTTGAAATTTGGGAGACAGATAGCTTTGGTGTTTGAATGAGGACTAAGAAACTTTTTGCAAGAATGGGAATTGTGGGAAATTGAATTATTTAAGAAACTCCTGCAATATCGATTTTACCGTGTTGAAATTTGGCAATAAAACTCCTCAACAACAGATTGAAAGATACAATACGAAGGGATTATCAGAAATTCCTATGAAAGCGGAAATTATAGGAATTAAAGTTTATATTAATATTCTTTCATTTTCATTCCATCTATTTGATATACCTTTATGTGTTTGTAATTTTAACTATGGATTACTAAGATAAAGGTTTAAGGATTTGGGTGATGATGGTAGTGTTTCTGAGGTTGTCTCAAACTAACAATTCCAAAAGGGTAGTTTATCTATGATTTATTACAATTAATCGTTAAACCTTTGTTACAGCAAGCAAATGATACCAAAAGCGCTTATAATCAAATATCGGATTTAGTCAACGCCCAATTCGTTGATGATAACGTAAGTACATTACCTCTTTTTTTTGTATAACTTCAAGGCGATAAATACTCAACATGAATTAAATATATATGATGAAATATAATGGTGTATTTTAGAATATATTTATTTAGGATTTAAATAATTGCCTCCGTGATCTCGCGGTTAAGCGCTTGGCTTCAGGTACGGAGGTCTCGGGTTCGAACCCCGGGGGGTAAACTGACAAAATTTAATTTGTGAGATTTAACCCAGTTTGTAAGGATATTGCCGGCTATTCCCAGTAGTCTTACTGAATAGTCTTACCAGTAGAACTAATGGGTTTTTCTTTTCCAATAGTCTTACCGAAAGTATGACATTGTCTATGTCATATTTTTCCCATTAGTCTTACTGAACATATTGTTTTAAAACATAGGCCGTAACTATTAGACATAGACAGGACCTTATTATAAAATGTACTATTGTTTTTAATATTTCAACATACACTTTATTGTAAAATTCAGTTTACTAATTTATCAATAAGATATGTTAAGTTTAGGCCACGTTTTTTTCTATATATTTTGATAAATGAGATTAACGTTTTTTGGAAATTATAACTAGTATTTTTCCACTGCTTTTCACACATTTCTGATACATTTGAGGAATCAGGTTATTAAAACAGTTGTCACAGTTTGCGTAGCTCTCTCACAAGGTCCACCGATGATGGGGTCAAAATCGCCGATGGATGAGGGCAGCACAGAACCGGCCTTAGTGATCTTAGCCTATGTCCACTTGTGGACGTCTATCGGCTGATGATGATAGAATGTTAAAGTTGTTATTTGTTCATGGGTCCAACAGATATTTTTGTATAAAACCACTTAAGGCTTTTTTATTTATACTTCCCTGGTATTTTAAATACGAAATATGGCGAAATATAATCTAAAAATGCAAAGTTAACTTTAGAGAACGGCGTTCTGGCGGAAAGTATATTACAACAAAAAACCCATTCCCATATATATATTGCGAAATATTTGGTTTATGGCAAATGCACCTCGATTAAATATTATGTGACAGAGAATCGGCCAATCAAAATATTTAATTTTAAATATTGCACTCAATTTCACTAAGGAGTTATGTCTATTAATCTTATTTGGGCTACATAAAACTTGGAACATTTAGATATACCAAAAAGTTTTGATTGCTTGGTAAGACTACTGGGAATTATTTTCCCAATAATCTTACCAGTAAGTCTATTGGGACAAAAATTCCCAATAGTACTGGTAAGACTATCGAGTAAGACTCCTGGGAATAGCCGGGATATTGCAGGCTTGAATCACCTGATTATCCGAAAATTAAGATGATTCCGTGCTTCGGAGGGCACGTTAAGCCGTTGGTCCCGGCTACTATTACGGTAGTAGTCGTTAGTCTGCCAACCCGCAATTGGTCAGCGTGGTAGACTATGGGCAAATCGCCCTATATAGGGTAGGCTCAAGCCCCTTGGTAGGGACATATTATATGGGCTGTGATAAAGGATTGAAATAGGAATGATTATCTAGAAGGAAAGGGAAGAAATTCCTTAGCCACTTTTTATTTTTTAAATTATAAGATATTCTCTCAAAAGCACTTATCTAAATTGAACTAGTTTTCTTCCTACTTTTTAGGTCGTGATGACTGATGTCAAGCAAGACAGTAACGGCACAACAGAGACCCCGAAAATATCAAGAAAGGAATTTTTAAACATTCTTGATCGTAACTTAAAAGGCTTAGCTAGACTTAGGGCCCTGGAATCGCGAGAGGCAAGAAAGGTTTGTATTTTCCCTGAATTGGTGAAAATATATTATTTATAATGACTATAATAAACTGTAATTCGTAAGGTCAATTCGGTATGCAAAGTTTTACAAAAGTGACGCTGATTACAAAACCATTTCGAGATATTAAGTTTTTAAACAATATTTTCTGGAAATTCAATCAAACAAAGATCAAATAACTGTATGAGTGTTTAACCTTCAAAGTCATTTCAAAGACATTAGTTTTTGCAATTAATAAATAAAATATCGAAAATCATAGGTTTGTTTAATATAATATCGTAATAATATCATTTGAGATCATTCGTGAAAAGTTTTGCAAACAGCAACATTTTTATTAAATATTTCGCTGCATTTGCATGTCGCTACGTGATTGTTGTCAGCGATGACGTCATTAAGAGAAAAAGTTTTACAATCTTTGAAAATTCATAACTTTACAATTAGTCATTTTAAATGAAAAATATTCATATTAGTCTTTTATTTTTGTGTTTGCTACCGAATAAAAATATTTAACAAATACCAAAAGAAACTTTGCATACCGAATTACAGCTGCTGCATCACTCATAATTATTTTCTGTAATAAACAACGCAAAAAATAGTTCCTCTTAGGGTTGGCCCTGGCAGAGACAATCGATATCCATTTTGAACGATCCTGCAAAACCTCTCGATCTTGATTAAGATTGAATAATCTTTTCATACATGTCTTTTCAATTTATTTTACTCCTACCTTTTTAACAACAACGACGCGCTTAAAAACCGCCTTGTTCAAAGGCTCTGGAATAAAATCCATTATAAAAAAAAACTAAATAATTTATATAGTAAATAATAAATTCGCTGGGACATATTAAATCAGACCGTAACAAATAGTAAAAAAGGTGTTACTTATTAGCAATCCTGAATCAGGGATACACAATTAAGGCGCGTCTAAACACTAAAAACATAGGTGTATATATATGTCGCAGGAAAATCGTCAAACTCGTTAACTTATAAGTTTCCTAGGAAACTTGTAAGTTGACGGAAATCCGTCAAACAGCATGCGAATTCACATCTTACCTGATAGGTTTTAGGAAGCTTGTAAAATAACGAACTCACCTCAGGAAAATTGTAAGTGGGGATCATTTTTGACAAGTTTCCTAGTTTTGAATTTATAATTTAGGAAATTTGTAAGCCTTCTAATGGCTGCTAGTGAAATTGTTAATGGAACCAGTTACTTATGATGATTGGTTAAGAAGTGAGTTGAGTAAAGAAAAAATCATGAATTTAAAGTAATGACAATGTTTTGATATTTTCAAATATAAATGGGGAACTGGACTAAGAAGGGTTTCCTGGCCGTTAGTCTTACTTAATAATAAACGAAAACTACGAATAATTTATTACGATGACGGATTTTCACACTAGTTTCCATTCGTTTATCAACCAACCTTCTGACTTGCTTTTCATACACTCACATCACAGTAGCGAATTTCTACTAAAATCAGAAGGTGGCGCTGGGTATGCGGCCACTTCACCTAACAATCACTTAAAAATCCTTTGGTTTCCTATTAGGACAACCGCGGGATAAAATATTATGAATGCAGTAAATTTGTAAGAGTTTAAAATCTTACAAGCATCGGTTAAGAATAGCACTAACATATTTCTGGCGGTAACCTATAACAATGGATGTCATTGGAGGCGATGCGGTTGGAGACCTATCGCCAATAATGTTTACATTACAATACAATCTTTTCCTCTTTAACTTCCAAAAGTAGCTAAGAAATTTCTTATTTTGACAGTCAGGCTACCAACCCTTTCTAGGGATTTATTGCTGCAAGTATAGGTATGTATGTATCGGTATAAAAACGCTCTTTAAAAAAGAGATCTATAATAGATATATAAGGTGTTCATACTATATTACAATAAAGTATCACGATATATACTCAAACAATTTATATTTCATAAATACTCTTAAAACTTTTTAATTTTATGTCAGTAACAACAAATAATAACAAATTAGTAGATTAGCATTAGTAAAGCAAGGAAAATTTAGTTTCGATTGTCGAGTTGACAAGACGCGCGAATGCGTTACGTCACGTGACCGCCGCCACCCAATCCGCATTCACTAACATCCCTCTCTCCGCGCCGTCAGCGCTGCATTGACAATTTTCCTAGCGGGATTCAGGAAACTTGTAAAGTTCCTAAAATACAGAATTTAAAACTCGGAAACTTGTCAAAAATGATCCCCACTTACAATTTTCCTGAGGTGAGTTCGTTATTTTACAAGTTTCCTAAAACCTATTAGGTAAGATGTAAATTCGTTTGCTGTTTGACGGATTTCCGTCAACTTACAAGTTTCCTAGGAAACTTATAAGTTAACGAGTTTGACGATTTTCCTGCGACATATATATATATATATATATATATATATATATATATATATATGTCGCAGGAAAATCGTTTGCTGTTTGACGGATTTCCGTCAACTTACAAGTTTCCTAGGAAACTTATAAGTTAACGAGTTTGATGAATATATATATATATATATATGTCGCAGGAAAATCGTCAAACTCGTTAACTTATAAGTTTCCTAGGAAACTTGCAAGTTGACGGAAATCCGTCAAACAGCAAAGGAATTTACATTTTACCTGATAGGTTTTAGGAAACTTGTAAAATAACGAACTCACCTCAGGAAAATTGTAAGTGGGGATCATTTTGACAAGTTTCCTAGTTTAAAATTCTGTATTTTAGGAACTTTACAAGTTTCCTGAATCCCGCTAGGTAAGTTGACAATGCAGCGCGCTGACGGCGCGGAGAGAGGGATGTTAGTGAATGCGGATTGGCTGGCGGCGGTCACGTGACGTGACGCATTCGCGCGTCTTGTCAACTCGGACAATCGAAACTAATATTTTTCTTGCTTTACTAATGCTAATCTATTAATTTGGTATTATTTGCTGTTACTCACATAAAATTAAAAGTTTTAAGAGTATTTATTAAATATAAATTGCTTGAGTATACACCGTGATATATAGTATGTTATATAGTACGAATACCTTCTAGATCTTTTTTTTAAAAAGCGTTTTTATACCGATACATACATACCTATACTTGCGGAGATAAATCTCTAGAAATGGTGGGTAGCCTGACCATCGGAATAAGAAATTTCTTAGCTACTTTTGGAAGTTAAAGGGGAAAAGACTGTATTGTAATGTCTCCAACCGCATCGCCTCCAATGACATCCATTGTTATAGGTTACCGCCAGAAATATGTTAGTGCTATTCTTAACCGATGCTTGTAAGATTTTAAACTCTTACAAATTTACTGCATTCATAATAATTTATCCCGCGGTTGTCCTAAGAGGAGACCAAAGGCTTTTTAAGTGATTGTTATGTGAAGTGGCTGCATATCTAGCGCCACCTTCTGATTTTAGTAGTAATTCGCTACTGTGATGTGAGTGTATGAAAAGGACGTCAGAAGGTTGGTTGATTAACGAATGGAAACTAGTGTAAAAATTATTCGTAGTTTTCGTTTATTATTACGTAAGACTAACGGCCAGGAAAGCCTTCTTAGTCCAGTTCCTCATTTATATTTGAAAATATCAAAACATTGTCATTACTTTAAATTCATGCTTTTTTTTTACTTAACTCACTTCTTAACCAATCATCATAACATAAGTAACTGGTTCTATTAACAATTTCACTAGCAGCCATTAGGAGGCTTACAAATTTCCTAAATTATAAATTCAAAACTAGGAAACTTGTCAAAAATGATCCCCACTTACAATTTTCCTGATGTGAGTTCGTTATTTTACAAGTTTCCTAAAACCTATCAGGTAAGATGTAAATTCGCATGCTGTTTGCGAAATTCGCAAACAAGTTTCCTAGGAAACTTATAAGTTAACGCGTTTGACGATTTTCTTGCGACATATATATGTTTTTAGTGTTTAGAAATTTCATTTTCGGCATTAAATAGTTGGCATCGCTATGATGCATTGTTGCTTATGTTGTTATTGTTTAACTGTAACTGTAAGATTTCCATCATTTTTTTCAAATCTGTTTGCTGTGACACATTTTTATTCTATTTTATTTAATTAGTAGAACTCACATATAAAATGGCTATCGAAAGTCTCTGCCTACCCAAATTGAAACGATTGTAAGTTTATGTGTGTATATTTATGTAGTAGTTTTACTTATTTGTCTATTAGTTTTAGGATTATCAAGTATGTTGCGTTTAATTTCATAATCATCATCATCTTACAACAACCGTGATAGCTCAATGTATAAGAACTCCCGTCCGACATGCAGAGAGTTCTAGTCCTCGGTTCTAACCCCGAGTCGGACGAACACCAATTTTTCTTTCCTAAATTCATAATGGAAGAAAGAACGAAACAGATAATTTATAAATTGTCTAAGGGTACAACAATAAAATAAATATAAAATTAAAAGCAAAGACGACTTATACTAAAAGCACAACAACAAAACATATAAAAAGTAACTTAGGAGGGTGGTATTGGGAGGGGTTTTTCTGTAGTATTAATAAATGTCTCCTAAGCATACGCTTAAAAGCCGATTTACAAGTCGCAGCTTTGATGGGAGGGGGAAGATCATTCCAGCACTTGGATGCCGCAAATTTAAAACTACCGTGAAATGCAGCAATACGATGCGTAGGCAACAATGTTTTGATTTTGTGATGTTGCAACTGACTTGACCATTTAATCTTTTCGAAGAGTTATGTAGGCTTTATGTTTTGCGTATGTGTGGTTAATTTATCATGGTTCTTAACGGTGGGAGTAAACATCGTGAGGAAACCCACATGACTCAGTTACACATTATGGTGAAAATGACACGTGATGTTCAGAACTATTAGTACCTTTACCGACCCCTTCGGGGATATACGGCGTGAACGTTTGAGTTTGAGATCTTTTTGCAAATCATAACATTAGTTTGGTAATTAAAACATAACATTCATAGAGACACCAACTTATCTGGAGAATGAAATATTTGCTACCTATTGCCAAAATAAACATCCTACGCTTTTTAATCATATTTTACTGAAATCTCCTACAATATACAAAGTATTTAATAAATATATCAAAAACTTACTACTGTTTAACGTAGATTGTGGTCCCCTACCTGATTAATAAGACACAAAAAGGTTTTTTTGGACACACAATTTGAATGCAGCCAGCAGCCTTGCGTTTTCCAAATTTCGTCTGTCATTTCCGCTGTTTGAAATTCTACAGATAAGTTGGCGGTATTATACAAATGTCGCTTTTGATTGCGAAAGGACAAAAGTTTGATTTTATGTATATCTGAACACCTTCCTTTCAGGACACAAAGGCGAATATTCAACAGTATAAAGAAGAATTATTCGGCAGATCGCGACCGAAATAAGAAGCTGTTAAGAATACCTTCATAGTTAATAAATACTAATCAAATTATCGGGTGCTTTTAATTATACAGGGTCTTCCAAAAAGACCTTTGATGATTACCTACAATAAAAAAATGAATCATCGTCATATATATTTTTTTTGGTTTTAGAAAACAAAGTTCTTGTTGAAAGACCCAGTTCTTAAACTTTTTTATGAATTAGTTTCAGTTCAAAGGTGTTTGTAACTAACTAAAACTGCGCGGCACTTCGTTTACACCATATTTGAAAATTATAACCTTTAGCTTTAGCTGTGTAGAGTCGGCTTAGAGTAGCACTACCCCATTTCTTCCGGTGAGTGTACGTAAGAGGGGACTAACGGTTTTGGGGCTTTAAAGCATTTTTGGGCGATGCGGTTGGAGACCCATCACCAACAACCTTTATTTTACCATCTTTTCCCCACTAAACTTTCCAAAGGTAGCTGAGGAATTTCTCATTCCTTATTTCTGGCTACCCCATCTAGGGGTTTACAGCCGTGAGTATATGTATGTATGTATGTTGAAAATTATCTACATGTAAATATCGAGATGCTGAGGGCTGGTAAAGGGGTGGTGGCTTCCTGGTTGTACTTCCTTTTCCAAAAAATGTTGGTCGAGTGGCAAAGTACCACAAGACTGGTGCAAGGCGGTAGTTGTGCCTCTATATAAAGGAAAGGGGTCACACAGGAGGCTAAAAACTACCGTGGAATCAGCCTACTCAGCATTGTCGGTAAATTGTATGCAAAGGTTTTGATTGAAAGAGTGATGAATGAACGGATGATAAAATTTGGGATGTGCAAGCAGGATTTAGAAAGGCAACGGGATGCATGGACCAAATCTTCTATTTAAGGAGCATCACCGAAAAGTTCTTAGCTAAGAACCGAAAGGTGTATTGCTCCTTCATAGATTAAGGCGTATGATAGGGTCGTAAGAAAGTATTTATGGGAGGTAATTTAAATCTTTTTGTTCATGAAAACCTCATGTGGGGATTATTACTAATAAATAAAGGAAAGAAAAATTTCGACACAGGCGGGATTCGAACCCGCGACCTCGGGTATACGCCCCCGTCGCCCTTGCCAATTGAGCTACCGTGTCAATGGCTGCCAGCGCGAAATTCTTCTATCCTTTATTTCTTTTACACGTTTCAGTAGTGTTTGCGTTTCCTACCTCCGCTGGCAGCTGGCTGACACGGTAGCTCAATTGGCAAGAGCGACGGGGCTTATACCCGAAGTCACGGGTTCGAATCCCGCCTGTGTCGAAATTTTTCTTTCCTTTATTTATTCTTTATTTATTAGTAATTTATGGGAGGTGTTGTCCAAGTTCGGTTTGGGGAGTCAACTTATACGTGCACTGGTATCACTCTGTGAGAATTCCCGTGCATGTGTAAGAATAAACGGGGAAAATACTGACTGGTTCGGTATCTCTCGGGGTGTCCGACAGGGTTGTGTAGCTTCTCCGTAGCTCTTCAACTTGTTCATGGATGACTGTCTGATAGATTTAATTATATAACATAATTATGGACTAAGCGTACATTAATAACATAATTATGGACTAAGAATGGGTGGATTCGTCATCAAATGCCTCTTATACGCTGATGATCAAGTGTTACTGGCATCGTCGGTTGAAGAGTTGCAAGAGATGATGAATATTGAATGTGTATCTTTTAAAAGAAAGGGAATGAGGGTGAATGAAGAGAAAACCAAAACCATGGTTTTTGAGAGAGAGGAGAATATGACCGAATGCGTTATTGAAATTAATGGTAAGAAAGTGAAACAAGTGAAAGAGTTTGTATATCTGGGGAGTTGGTTTACTAGGGATGGAAAGTGTGATGAAGATATCGAGAGAAGAGTGAAGAAGGGTAATGCGATTAATGAAGCTTTGAATAGTCTCATGTCTAGTCAGTCGGTGTCCGAAAAAACTCGAATGGCAGTGCATGATGCTGTTCTGGTTCCTCCGCTTATGAATGGCAGTGAATGTTGGGTGTGGCAAAAGAAACATGAGAGCAGAGTGAATGCAGTAGAGGTGAGGTCCCTCAGAAAATTTTGTAATGTAAGGTTATCTGAGCGTGTGAGAAATGACGTGATTCGTAAAAGGTGCGGCGTGAAAGACGATATTCTACAAATATCTTATATTTAACTCCTACTGTATCGTTTTGCTATTTGGTAAAGACTTTTCGGTGATGATTCTTAATAGATTAAAAGATTATCCGTTGGCTACTATTGATGTCATCCCGATGCCGTAATGTGAGTGAGTGAGTTCGCTTATGTGTACACGAGTATTGCTTCAACTATTTCTATTTTTTGAAATAATTAAATCTAATTACTATACAGGGTGTCCAAGGACGGAATACCCCTAGGGGTACCCGAATTACCCCCATGTATGTTCTGCGACTTATTGTAGTTTTCGAGATTTTTTTCATATTTTTTTGTTAAACCATGGCTTATTTGACATTATTGGTCACAGAGATATCAATTGTTGAGGTACAAGCTTGATTTTTTTTCTGAAATAGGTGAACAGTAGCACTTGCAAAAACAAAAGCAATTGTGAGCCGATATGCTACTATTAAGCCATTAAAAAAATGTTGCATCCTAAGTTTGTTAAAATGTTTAAATTAAAGATCTCTTTTGAAACGATTTAAAAAAAACTTATCCCAAAAATGTCTCCAAAATTATTTTTATAAACTTGCCAATTTCGTCAGCTATTTGCCATGTTAATTTGATTGAGCTATCTCCACGACTTCACCTATTTCAGAAAAAATAATCAAGCTTGTATCTCAACAATTGATGTCTCTGTGACCAATAATGTCAAATAAGCCATGGTTTAACAAAAAATATGAAAAAAAATCATATCTCGAAAACCACAAAAAGTCGCAGAACATACATGGGGGTAATTCGGGTATCCCTAGGGGTAATTTAAATCTTTTTGTTCATGAAAACCTCATGTGGGGATTATTACTAATAAATAAAGAATAAATAAAGGAAAGAAAAATTTCGACACAGGCGGGATTCGAACCCGCGACCTCAGGTATACGCCCCCGTCGCTCTTGCCAGCGCGAAATTCTTCTATCCTTTATTTTACACGTTTTAGTAGTGTTTGCGTTTCCTACCTCCGAATTTTTTACTAATTCGGAAGGCCACTCGTCTATCTTTTCAGATAGAATGCAAATGTTCAAAACGCCTAACTTTCACATTAACCCGCGACCTCAGGTATACGCCTACGACAAGAGCGACGGGGGCGTATACCTGAGGTCACGGGTTCGAATCCCGCCTGTGTCGAAATTTTTCTTTCCTACACACAATGTGAAAGTTAGGCGTTTTCAACATTTGCATTCTATCTGAAAAGATAGACAAGTGGCCTTCCAAATTAGTAAAAAATTCGGAGGTAGGAAACGCAAACACTACTAAAACGTGTAAAAGAAATAAAGGATAGAAGAATTTCGCGCTGGCAGCCATTGACACGGTAGCTCAATTGGCAAGAGCGACGGGGGCGTATACCTGAGGTCACGGGTTCGAATCCCGCCTGTGTCGAAATTTTTCTTTCCTTTATTTATTCTTTATTTATTAGTAATACCCCTAGGGGTATTCTGTCCTTGGACTTCCGCTTGACACTATTTCTTGGGACACCCTGTATATATGTCTACACACAAGAAATAAAATACACTTCCCGCGAGTAAGAGCGTGCAAAAAGTGATAGACGCAGGATCAGATTGTTAAATCTTAATCGCCATCCAGTGACCATTATGCAAAATAGATAGCATGTTCAATTTCCAACCGATAAAGGTAGCGTTGTTTTAGTGTTTAGATTATTGAATTAGAATAATACCAAATTTATTGCTTAAAGGTGATATAAACATATAAACTATGAAATTTTCAAAAGAATTGGATAAAATTAACAACATCAGCCAACAGATATCTACGATAACTAAACATAAGTGAACCCAAAGATTTCCACAACGATTTGTCCGACAGCAAATTGTCGGTCTACCTTGTCGCAGGCCTACTCACACTGCATCGTTCATTGCTCAAAGGAAGAATGAAAAGAAATTAATTTTTCACACATACTGGTTTTCAGCGAGCACCCATTACCCTCCGTCATTGTCTTAGATTGCTCGCCCATGTCCGACAATCGGTGACCGAGTTTTTATAAGAAGGAAGCTCCCCGCCCCACTGTGGAAAAAGGTAGAACAAGAGCATATCGAAAATACTTTTTACGAATATCATAATTTGTCTAATATGGTTATTTTATTAGGGTCTCTAATAATTGTAATATAATATTCATCACAAAAAGAAATAAAAGCACTAAGTCTTTTAAAAGTGGCACCTGAAAGTGAACCCACATTTACTGACCCTGATCCTTAAATAATATATAATAGGTACCTAAGTAAAAAATAGTATTGATATTGAGTTATTAGTTATGTTTGTATTTAGCTATATCAAGGTGGTTTGAGGAAATTGTAGTAATTTATTTTTTAATTAATAAGTTTGTTTAATTACATTATTATTATTTTTGACATTATAAACTTGTATTTTAATTAAAATATTTTTTTTATCATTTTATTTTAGTATTTTTTCCCATTTTATTTATTTCTATGCTATAGAACGTATATAGATATATACAAAACCGCTAGAAATTATACATTATTTGAATATCCACACCTTACTGCATATATGTACCAAATTTCATCACTTTAGGACAAAAAATCATGAAGTTATATATTTTCGATCCGATACCGACCTGTCCTGCCCACAGTGCGCCCGACCAATTCGATTGTCGGTGAAAAATGGAACGTATGAAAATGTATGCGTTAACGCACACTGCTCACCGAACGGCTACTTGTGCTTGCACTTCCCATGAAAGGGTGTTGTGGAGTTCAATGTAGACAGTTTAATATAAGAAGTAGAAAAGCGTCGTGCTTTATACTCAGACTATCTAGAACGGGACGCGCCTTCATCGAAATCTCAAAACATTTTTTTCTGCCAATTTTTACGAACACATAGAAATAAAAAATAATAGGGCTACGGATCCTTTAATAATTTATCGACATCGATTAATTTGAGTATTCCACATGTAATTAAGTAAGGTATAGGTAATGTGTAAATTTATTAAAAAAAAAACTCAAGAAATAACCGTGTACGAAATAATGGTGTGCATGTTTCAAAATTAAGGAATATAGCGCGCGTCTTTACTATACATACTATCACTTTAGAGCAGTGGTTCTTAACGTTTTCAATGTCACTACCCCTGTAAACTAGTATGGGAATTGAGTTAACCCCTAGCTAATTTTTAATAATTGAACTACACAATTTCATACAAAATTGCACGAATAGGTAATACATAAATCATAGAGGTAACTGGTGTGAAGGAAGGTGTGATATGAAGGTGTATATTCAGTTTCACTCAACGCGCATTTCATGTCATGTTCAACATTCAGACGGTTTCTGGCTTTTGTTTTTAATGTAACAATAGTTGAGAAACACGTTTCACATCTGTAAGTTGTAGCAAATGGAACCAACATTTTTAAGCTCTGTCAGCTATAAAAGGGTATTTTATTTTCGTCAAAATAAAATACCTCTTACAAGCAGCACTCTATTTATTTTTAATATTTCGTTTTATGGAAACCAGTTAATATAAAAGTATTCAATCATAAGATTAAATATTTTTACGTTAAATACATTGGTTCAAAAAATCATTCATTAACTCACTCATTAAAAAAAATGTGTATCGATAGGTGCCACATCTCCTTTGCAATTTGTAATGTGTACAGGGGTGCCATTCATTGAGATTTTTCTCATGCAAAAAATTGTAAGCCTATTGAAACATAAATAAAATATGTAACCTTTTTGTTTTTTAATTAATAATCACTTCAAATAGTTGAAATCTTTTTATTGGAATAAAATGTCAAAAAATGATATTTAATAATAAAAACTCCGGTTTTGCTCATAAATTTGTAGCAATGTTATAGTTACTCTGAAGCAGTAAAAACAGCAATTCATTAATATACCTACATACATATACTGACGGTTTTAAATCCCATAAAAGGGGAAGCCAGACAGAGCTTCAGATTTAGAAATTCCAAAGCCACTTTTGGAACGAAATAGGGGAAAGACGGTAGAAATAAAAAGTATCGTTGGTGAAGGGTCTCCAACCGTATTGCCCAACAACCAGTCAAAAACCTCAGTTGCCTCTTACGAAACGGCAAGAAATGGGGAATTCTGAGCCGGCACTACACGGCAAGTTCATAAAGTAACGACGAATAACGTATTTAACCCTAGAAAGATATATTTTATTTAAAATGGCGTCTAAGAAAATCATACGTTCCAGAGACGTATAGTACTCAAACCGCTATATTAATAAAAATTCATATTTTTTTTCGGTTTTTAGGGTATAAACAATTAAGTCAACTATAATTTCGTGAAATGAAAAACAAATTTAATAAAAATAATATTGTATTTTGAAACTAAATAAAAAATAAAAACAAACTTCTTGAAGAAATTTACAAAAATGGCTTAAATGTCTTTAACACATAGTTTTTTTTCGAAGTATAAATATTGAACTACTTTTTTGGTTTTGTTCATTTAGTGTAAATACGAATCAGTCTTTTTTATATAACTAAAACTATATAAATCAAACCAAATAAATCTTTTTTATTTTTTTTAATTTTATTTATCTTGTAATAATACTGGACACATTTCTTACACACATCTTTTTATTAATTATTATTAAACGGTTTTATTTATTAAACGGTTTTATTTAGCTCACCCTGTTTGTTTTATTCTTGGGTCAAATTTAGTAATTCAAATTTCACCCTCTTCCTATCAACCGATTAATCTGAAGTTTTGTATACACTTTGGATTTTGGTGACAATACAATTATATTTATTTACTAGCTTTTTGCCCGCGACTACGTCCGCGTGGACTACATTTTTTGCATCCAGTTTACATCCAAAATACCAAAACACTATCTACAGATCCACAATCTTTTCTTGGCCGGCGGCGACTACCTACCTACCTAGTCGCCGCCGGCCAAGAAAAGATTGTGGATCTGTAACTACACTAACTTCTGTTTTTTTGTATTTATATTCCCGTGGGCGTTGTAATAGATATAAAGAACATTGAGACTTTTTAAGTGATTATTGGGCGATGCAGTTGGACGGTTGGACGCACCCCATTCAACTTCCAAAAGTGGATAAAGAATTACTATCTCTAGAGCTGTGGCTACCCTTTTTTGGGATTTATAGCCATTAGTATATTCTCATGATTGATTGATGGGCTAATTTCATACATTCCTTTTTGTAGTTGTTATATCAGTCAATCGCATCAAGATTCAAATTTCTAGATACATTGTATTTATAGATCAAAAATCTGTATAATATATTTCAATCTCTTAGGGGATGAGTTCCAAAAAACCGTTTTAATTGTTCATAAGAAACATGAAACAAACCATTTTGTAACCAAGCTTCTTCAAGTTTAATATCATCTTTTATTTATGAGTAATAATACCCACATGAGGAATTCATGTCAAAAACATTAAATCAAGTTTCTATGTTCAAAAATGAAAATATCATGAGTAAGTATGGATAGCAGTTTGGCGACCCGGTGCTGCCCCCTACACTGACTGTTGGTGATGTGTGAGAGATTGCAATCATCGGTCAACAGATGGCGTTACTGAATTAACATTGAGATATTTACTATTATTTACAAACTATGCATTCTGAGGCTTAAACAGAATATTAATTTATGCGTAAGTAAAACATAATATATCTATGAGAATATTAGTTAAAAATAGTTAAAAAAACAAAAGCTATAAACATATTCTCAAACCTACCAAATGAATACGCAAAATTCATACAATATACTTTCAAATATGTTTATTCATACATATTCGCATAGTTGAATGTGAAAAAGAAGGATTAGTGCATCCTATTATTCTAACCTAACACAAAAGCAAAAAAGTCTCAAAAAGACTTTAATCACCCGGGATTCGAAACTGGGTCATCCGTTAGTTTAGTTATAACCAAACGGTATACAGCTACGCCACAAAAACATAAGTAATGATGTCAAATTTGTGATATGGTATATATCTAGTAGCCATACTATTGACAAACAAATCCCTAGAAGGGGTAGCCAGAGCTAAGGAACTTGAAGTTCCTCAGCCACTTTTGGAAGTTGCGTCGGGAAAAGATAGTGAAATAAAGGTTGTTGGTGATGGGTCTCCAACCACATCGCCCAGAAATCCCTTAAAAGCCCCAATACCGTTAGTCGCCTCTTACGTACACCCACCGGAAGAAATGGGGTAGTGTTATTCTAAGCCGACACTACACAGCAATTCATTAAATGGACATTTATTTTGATGAAAATGGATAAAACCCTTATTTTTTTCAAAAACACTATTAATGAAGAGTCTGATAAAGTCGGTCGATGAAAAAACTAATCGTGTAAATATGAGGAGCAATAAGTTGGTGATGTGAGAGAGATTGCAATCATCGGCCAATAGATGGCGGTACTGAATTAAAATTGAGATATTTACTATTATTTACAAACTATGCATTCTGAGGCTTAAACAGAATATTAATTTATGCGTAAGTAAAGTATAATATATCTATGAGAATATTAGTTAAAAATAGTTAAATAAACAAAAGTTATATACATATTCTCAAACCTCCAAATGAATACGCAAAATTCATACAATATGCTTTCAATTATCTTTATTCATACATATTCGCATAGTTGAATGTGAAAAAGAAGGATTAGTGCATCCTATTATTCTTACCTAACACAAAAGCAAAAAAATACGCAAAAAGACTTTGACCACCCGGGATTCGAACCGGGGTCTTTCGTACTTGGTGTTTACCAAACGGTATACCGCTACGCCACGCAGACATTTGTGTAAGTCTCAAATTTGTGATATCCTATATATCTAGTAGTCATACTATTGACAAACAATTAAATGGACAATTATTTTGATGAAAATGGATGAAACCCTTATTTTTTACAAAAAGACTATTAATGAAGAGTCCGATAAAGTCGGTCGATGAAAAAATTAATCGTGTAAATATGGGGAACCACAAAAAGTTATGTTTTTTTATGCTCCTGTGGGAACCCTTGCGAAACCCGGGATAAATTATATCCTATATGTTGGCCAGGTGTATAACCTACATTCATGCCAAATTTGATCAAGATCGGTCCAGTAGAATTAACGTGATGAACGGACATACAGACAGACAGACGGACAGACAGACATTTTTTTCAAAAATAGCAAATTTGGTTTCAGTATCGAAAATAAAAAATATTCCACCGGTTTTTATTTTTTTTCTTCAATGTACAGTTTTGACCTCGTTACAGTCTTATTATAGTAGTATAGATATAGATTATCATTATAAATTCAAGATGGCCGCCGCTACAAAATGGCGGATAATTTAGGTTTTATTTATCCCATCAATATGGGTATCAAATGAATGTGCTCAACTAGTAGAATACAAAGTGCTATATAAAATTAAAATCCAAGATGGCGGCCTCTACAAAATGGCGGATAACTTAGGTTTTATATCAATCCCATCAACATGGGTATCAAATGAAAGGTCTCAACAAGTAGAATACAATTTACTATGCAAAATTAAAATCTAAGATGGTCGCCATATAGTGCACTATACCAAATCAATATTTTAGATGGGCGCAGCCACTAAATGGCATATAATAATAAGATT
Source organism: Bedellia somnulentella (assembly GCA_963576735.1). Classification (NCBI taxonomy): domain Eukaryota; kingdom Metazoa; phylum Arthropoda; class Insecta; order Lepidoptera; family Bedelliidae; genus Bedellia; species Bedellia somnulentella. The sequence continues at coordinate 10,176,660 of OY755174.1, forward strand.
TAAATTTAGAAATTGAATCTGTAATTTATTAAGGTATCTGATTAATCCAGCCTGAATTCACCACCCAAGTCAAGATTTTGTATCGTGTTGAGGACTGTGTGGCGTTAGGGTGGATAAAAATGATATGTCGTTAGCGTTTTCCCCTCAAGACTCAGGCGCATCTTGTTGTACATAGCCTTGCCCCTTTATTGGACCTCTGGAGGGGTCGACCGTTTAAATATCCATTACTCGTGGGAACAAAATGTTAATTTTTTTTTAATAAAAACTAAAAACTAGAAATTAAAATAGGTAAAAAAACTTTTTAAGTTAAACGGTTTTATTATTAACATACAGAGCAATGTTTAAGATAAATGTACTTAAAACCTAAAAATAATAATAAAATAGATACAGTCGTGGGAATTATAATACATATGCATAGACTAGACTAAAATAAAACCGTGGGGCACGTCAATTGTCTACAATCGTTGATTAAAATGTTTGTTTTGAAGGTTTTGTAATGTTACACTATAATTGGGCAGTTGTTCAACCGACAACGATGGACATGTGATAAATAGTGCAGAATGTGGAAACAAGCTAGCAAGCTCGATTATAAGCGAATTTTAGGGTTTCATAGTGTTGAGCGAGTAGTACTTTTATCATATGTTTTGTCAATTAAAGACAAACTGCGAGCAGTGAACCGATTCATCGCCAGCCAGCAGTGTAAATTTCCAACGAGAAACTAGTTGAAACATCTCTTTTATTTACATGGAGTATATGATTATTGGAATTTCCATGAGCAAGAAAATAGTAAGTAATTTCCTCACCGTCTGCGGGCCAACTGCCCAACGACGGATTAAACATTTCTTCTATCGCACATTAAGTCGATAGTTTGTAGACAATTCGGTATGCAAAATGTCATTCTCTAATCCTGGCCAGTAGTATTTTCTCTTTATGTTGTTTATCATCCTACGTACCCCAACATGTGCACTTGTTGGTAGTTAGTGGAAGTCCTTCAAAATCATAGTTTTTTCGCCTTTATCTGCAATTCTACGTACTCCTCTCAATATACATATTTGTGGACCGGACCACACATCTATTTTTCTTATCGTTTCACATATGCCTTTTATAAATTCTAAATTGTTTAGTGTTTTGATAATACATATTCTTTCTATTTTTATCTTTTCACAAAACTCACTTAATTTCGCCACAAATTCGTCTCGCGTAAAATGTGTCCTAAAATCAAGGTTTATGTGTATTATATTCTGAATCATACATTTTATTTATTATTCAAGAACATATCATATAACATTAGACAAAGGAACCTTACAACTAACTTAAAACTAAAAATAATTTATCAAAAAAATTAACCAAATATAATAAAAAAAAAAAAGGTCAATTAAACAAACCGCTCCGAGACATATCCGACCCAAAGGTCCCCATTACGCTGGCAGCGTTACCCCGCTGAACAGCTAGGGAGATCCTCTGCATCAAAAATGCCCCAGAACGGTAGTCCCAGCCACGGTTCCTCAGGCGACGACCTATCTCTTTTATAAAAGATTTCCCCTCCAAACCCCAAACTCCGGTAGTTTCTACAGCGAGAGGCACAAAGAAAAAAGAAGACATAAGCTGACTATATTTAGAAAGCTTATGTCTTGCAGCCGTTTCAGCAGCCGCCCCCGGAGCTGCAGAGGTAGATCCTACATGGGAAGGTGCAAATGTGCAGACGCAAGTGGCATCCCAAATCAGACAACGACCTCTCTCCCACGGAACCAAGGTCAAACCATCCGGGCGCTTACCGTCACTCCTGAATAATCCCTGAGGCTCGAGAACTGCAGGGATGTCAGCAGAAATGAGAGCTCTGCGAACGATATCATTTATAGACTGGTGCCGTGAGATTCTGCCTGCACTACGGACACAATGAAGCCCATGTCGACCCAAAGAATCCACCTGCGCCCCACAGACACAGCGATGTGGTTGACAAATGTTGCATCCTAAGCGAAGTGCCACTGCAATCCGCAGAGAATTGTTGTCCAATAGGGTCCCAAGCTGCGGAGAGGGTAAAGCAAACAGCCAACAACCAGAGTCTAGATGAGACACAGCCCTAAGACGTGCCAACTCTGCACCAGAACATTGCTCCACCATATCCTGCAATGCAACCTGACAAAGCTCCTCGTCCCAAGCACGCTGCCGACTAGGCTGCTCTGGCAAATCACTGTTTGGACATCGAACACGCCAAATTCTTAAAGCCTCCTCAGCAAAAGGAATCCGGAATCCATCACCATTAATACATAATATGGTAGTGACTAGATCCAAAACCCCACGCGAGGAAGCCAAAAAAGCCGGCAATCCTGTGTCTCGAAGACAGCGAATACCCAAACCTCCATGTCTGATTGGCAAAGCAGCCTGACGCCACTGAAAGTCTGATAGCTCTATATTTAAAACATGTTCGAGCAATACTCGAAGGGTGTCGTCATATCTCTGCGATAATTCAACATGAAGCCAGACTGGAGCGGTACGAAGAGTGTAAGTTAGTCGAGGAATAGATAGGCAACTACGCAAAATTGTCAAAGCTACATGAGCAGAAAGCTGTTTTAAATGTTGTTTCGTGTCTGCCAAAATATTTATTTTCGAAAGAATAACACCCGGTACACCCTCTGAAAAGATTGGAGCACCTAGAAGAGTAAAATTCGATTTGTCCAAAACTTGTACACCAGGTATAAGGGCGTTGATACTCGAGTGAAACTCTTGAGAAGCTTGTGCAGAACAAGGCAACAACTCACATTTCCCAAAATTCAAATGCAAACCTAAACGATCAAAAGCTTGTATTAGCACAACAATGTCATTCATCACGGAGTCCAGGCTGCCACCAATAATACCGTCATCGAGATACCAAACATTAAGAGAAGAACTTAAAGAAGAGATCACATCATGGATCGCAAGACTAAAATGCATAGGGCCCAAAGGATCCCCCTGTTGCACTCCCACCTCCGACTTCACCAGGTTGTCACCGAAAAATAAGTTGCTAGGTCTCGAGTAACATTGGTGCAGAAAAGGGTAAAGAGATGGAACTTTTTCCTTTACCATGTGCAAAACAATATCCCGTTCAACAGTATTAAAAGCATTTTTTAAATCGACTTTTAAAATCACGTCATCTGTACCACTTCTTGAAAAAACGAAAGACCTTGTAGCATGAATAGCAGCTTCACATCCCAACGGAATGCCAAAGCCCACTTGTCGAGGTTGCAAAAGTGAAGCAGTTGTGTCACGAACAGCACTACAACCCAGTTTAGCGACTAGACGACGAAGCACACTACTAACAGCAATCGGACGAATTCCACCATCCTTTTTTTTCAGAGCACAAAGCGAAGCACCGTAAAAAAAAGGACAGACTTCCCTATTTACCATGCCCTTTAACATAAAATTTGCTAAACTGCAAAGGGAGCGCAAAAGTACTGCACCGTTTTCTCCCGCTCCCACCGATGTTAACTCTTTAAGTATTTCCGGGCGAATCCCATCCAAACCCGCTGCCGAACCACTATTAAAAGATCCTATAACTTTAGCAACGGAAGCCGTGTCCACAGTCAAAAATTCACTCGAACTATTCGGTTCAGAAGGGAAAATCAAATTGTGACTAGGGGCCGGATGTTTATCACGTAAGGCAAATAACGTTTCATTATTTTCCTCTGCCAACGAATTGTCAGATAACAAAATGCGTACAGCACCACTCAAGTCACCATTGTGCACCTTATCTTCGACTGTCCTGTAAAAACGACTCTGATTAGATGACCCTGTTCGAGGTGTTGAATTTGACAAAAGTAACCCCGTCAAATTACCAGCTGATAAATTATTTTTTACTTTGGAGGTAAGAGATGAGTTTCTATCTTCAGACGAAGGAACCCTAAGACCTGAATACGAAAAAGTCATTAAATTGAACCAGTCTTCATTATTGTTTGACTGAACGCACCTCTCAATCAACTCCGAAAGTTTACCGGCCGCCAAGTGCCTCGCGCCCTTAGGGATATGTTTTAAGACCCGTACCCTTTTTCTTAACAAAGCTAAGTCACCAAACGTTAGAGAATCAGTATTAATATCAGCTCTAGTAGGTAAAGCCACTTGTGACGGCTGTATTGGGCAACCGTTATGAATCCTACTAATATGAACATTTAACCCGCGAGGAATAACAAAATGCCTTGAGGAACCGGGGCAAAAAGGGCAAGCGGCCCTAGAAACATCCATAACTATTACACATTAGAAATAATAATAAAGTCAATTAAAATCTATCATTAAGTAAAATACAAATAACAATGAATACAAAAAAAACCTTACTTAAAAAGTACAGCTTATAATAAAATGTCAATTTAAAAAATAAAACAAAATAGATAATCATAATGAGCTAAGTCGAATCAAGTAAAAAAACAAACGTACTTTTATCATTAAAATGTCTTAATCAAACATGTCATCATGGACTAACTCCGATATCACAATAAGAGGCTAACTCCGGCTCTTCGAGCTACTCAAATATTTCCGGGTAGACGTTGTTGACAAAGAACCAATTTATTACTAGCTAAAATGCAACAATAAGTGCATAAAATGTATCGCGCAGAAGAAGAAATTGTAGATTTGGACATCAGTGTACAATGTAGTTGGACGATGTAGTACAATGTATGTGTTCACTGTTCTTAGCTCTTCTAAGGAATCGTAAATAATCCAGATTATGGATCGGAACTCGGATCTTGTCGGTAGCCGTTACCGGAGGTAGACGCAGAAATACATGATTTGTAATGTTTGTGTATCTTCGCGCGCAGCGGTGCAAAAATCCACAAGCGGTTGGCCGTTGGTTTGAGAGTCGGTGAGAAAAAGGTCTTAAGCGCCGTGCAGATTGCGTCGCTTACGCGTTCCGATGAAGCACTTTGATTCTTGCACAATATTGCACTAAAACGTCGTATTTTTACTATGTTGTTTCGGAAAATTAATGCACTACTCTAAAAGATAACTATTGATCACTTGAAAAAGCAATTGACGCTTTTTTTATGGCAAAAAATTAATAAAAAGTGAGAGCACAAAATTTTACGTAGGTACCAACTCAAACGGTCAAGTCCAGTCTAGTCAAGATATTCTTACTTAGTTCATAAGCAAAACATTCATTTTCTTCTTTTATGCATAACTGTTTCCTTAATTTTTCTTACTTCCGTCAAAATCATCTCAGCACATTCATTCGGTTTTCTTAGTAACTCCACAATCCTAGGTTGATCAGGCCTGTTATTTGTAGAATCCCTAAGAATATTACTATCATTTCTATTTCTTTCATCATCTTTCATTCTTCTCTTTTGTGCTCTTGTCATAACATTAATGCTAACTTGTCTATTCATGTCTTTTAGTTCATCTGACGTTATATCTATTCGAGACAAAGCATCTGCTGTTACATTATTTTTTCCTTGAATATACTGTATTGTATAGTCATATTCTTCTAAAACTAATCTGAATTTTAATAAGCGACTTGAGGGATCTTTATTACCAAATAAATAAATAAACGGTTTGTGGTCTGTCTGTATTATGAATTTTCTTGCAATCAAGTATGGTCGGAAATATTTAACAGCCCAAACTATTGCGACAAGTTCTTTCTGAATTGTGGGATAGTTTCTTTCTGCTTTATTCAATGGTCTACTAGTGTATGCGATTGGTTTCATATTATTATTACAAAGTACTGCACCTATTGAAGTATTAGAGGCATCTGTTTGAAGTATAAAAGTATTGTTTTCTGAAAAATCAGGATACTCTAAAATTGGTGTAGATGATAACGCTGTCTTTAGTTTTTCAAATGAATTGGTACATTGCTCGGTCCAAACAAATTGTTGGTTCTTTCTGAGCAAAGTGTTTAATGGTATAGTGATAGATGCAAAATTTGGAATGAATTTTCTGTAGTAGTTACTGAATGCTACAAATCTACGAACTTCATCTGAGTTTTTAGGAGTGGGATACTCTTTTAAGGTTTTAATTTTTTCTGGGTCTGGTGCGATGCCTTTAGATGAAACTGTGTGACCAAGATATAGCAATTCTTTCTTTAAAAATTTGCATTTTTGTGGGTTTAATTTTAAATTTACTTCTTTAAGTCTACTAAAAATGTCCATTAGGTTTTTATTATGTGTTTCCAAAGAACGTCTGTAACAAATTAAATCATCTAAATAAATAAAGCATTTTTCGTAATTCAAGCCTGCCATTGCTATAGTCATTGCACGACTAAACGTACTTGGTGATGTTTTTAAACCCATCGGTAATCTTGTTAGCTGATACTGACCTGAAGGTACTGTGAATGCTGTGAATTTTCGGCTGCTGGGATCTAATTTTAATTGGTAGTAACTAGAATTTAAATCTAAATGACTGAAGTATATAGCACCTGAAAGCGAATCTAATATGTCTGTGACATTAGGTAAAGGGAATTTATCGTCTTGATTTTTTTCGTTTAATTTTCTGAAATCAATCACTAATCTCCACTTTTTAGAATTATCCTGTGATTTCTTTGGTACAAGCAACACTGGACTTGACCACTCACTTTTAGCTGGCTCTATTATGTCTTCTGATAACATTTTATCTATCTGGATTTCTAACTCTTTTTTCTGTGCATGGGGTAAACGGTACTGTTTTGTGTAAACTGGACTAACGTTTGGTTTAAGTTTTATTTCTGTTTCGTAAATATTTGTAGTTGATAATTTGTCACCGGGCAAGTAAAATATTTCAGCAAGCTTGGCACATATTTCTATTATTGATTTCTTTTCTTCTTTATTTAAATGCTGTAAGTCTAAACTTGTAAGTAATTCTCTTACTCTCTCTGGATTCTTAACTGTCTTATCAAACTTTTGAATACTATAGTTTTCTAATGGTTCTGTATGTGGGTTAAAATAATTTAATTTAACTGTGTCGTCTCTAACGTTTAATATTTGAACTGCTAATTTTCCTTCGAACGGACAACTAATGCTGCTAGCTAAGAAAACTCCCTCGCATAACTGTTTTGGAAATACAACCGATTCTTTAGTAGATACGAGTAGTGCATCAACGTAAATATATTTTTCACATCTCGGAGGAATCATAAAATAATTTTACTGTTTGATTGTAAAGTTTCTAACTTTAATGTAATAGAAGTTTCACATGTATTTAATGTTAAGGTATTGTATTCATAGTCTAATTTACATTTATATTTTTCTAAGAAGTCTTGTCCAAGTATGCCATCGTACATACAAGGCAAGTTAGATAGTACATGAAACTCGTGTCTAATAATCATTCCTTGTATGTTCATGTTTAAATAAACAAAGCCATTGGAATTTACGTTACCTCCTAAACCTTTGATTCTGATACTTTGTTTACATAACGGAATGTTACCGCATATGCCTAATGATTCATATCTTAGTACTGATATTGTTGCTCCTGAATCTACTAAAAACTTTTGTTTCGATTTGTTAACGATAATCTCTACGAAGTTGCCAAAATTACATGTAAATATTCTGTTTGTCACGAAAAAAAATATCTTCGTCGTTTTCTTCTTGCGAACTCGTAAGTTGAGTTGTCTTTTGCATATAATTTATTCGATTAGGAAAATTACGACGTGGCCAGCGACCTCGAGTAGGACCTCTATTTGAACGACTTGTCGTAGGACCCCTAGTCATTTGACCCCTAGTAAAACCTAGTTGCTAATAAATAAAGAATAAATAAAGGAAAGAAAAATTTTCGACACAGGCGGGATTCGAACCCGCAACCTCGGGTATACGCCCCCGTCGCTCTTGCCAACTGAGCTACCGTGTCAGTGGCTGCCAGCGCGAAATTGTTCTATCCTTTATTTCTTTTACACGTTTTAGTAGTGTTTGCGTTTCCTACCTCCAAATTTATTACTAATTTGGAAGGCCACTTGTCTATCTTTTCAGATAGAATGCAAATGTTGAAAACGCTTAACTATCACATAATTTCCCCACATTATCCCCACATGAGGTTTTCATGAACAAAAAGATTTAAAACCTAGTTGGTTTGGAACAAAACCACGATTGGGTCGATTAAAATTCGTATGGTAACCCCCTCGGTAGTTAGAGTAATTACCATAATTCCTTGCTAGAGCCCGTGTGTACCGTTGCCTACTAAATATTCTAGATGTACCTGTAGTTCCTCTATATGCATGACCCACGAATAAGCCATGTTGCTGACCTGACGAGCCGGCTTCTGCATCTTTAGCTGCTCTTATCACGTCCTTCAGCTGAGTGTAGTTCCGGTAATATGAGACTCATCTCCCGACTTCGCAGTCCCTCGGTAAATCTATGAATAGCCAAATTTTCATTCAATGGTTTTAATGTTTTATACGAATCGGAATTACCGTCTGCCTGGGAAATCGTCAAATTAATGAATAAATCTTCTATTTTCTTACCATACTCCTCAATAGTATCCGAATTTTGTCGTATTTTCATAAGTTCGGAATGCATGGCGCTACTGGACCTTTTTGTTAAAAGATGAATTTGCATATCACGCACTAAATCCTTACAGGTGGAATAGTTTTCGGAAAGCCTAATTTTTGCACTTTCAGTCAGACGCGAATTGAGAGTAAAATTAATTAATTGTGGTTCCGAAGTCTTATCGATTTTTTTGACTATATAACACAATTGAATTGATTAATTTTTTAGTTACATGTTCGTCTCCATTCATTTCCGGTAATAGCATAATAGCCGTTTTCAAATCGAACTTATCCATGTTTAATGTTTGGTCTTGCAAATATTTATTACAAAATTCTAATATTTTACCATAGGTTTCTTTAATACAATCACAAGATTTTTGGATTATTTCAATGTCACTTCCCTTAACTTCACCTTTTCCTATTTGCTTATCTAATAGTTCACTTACTTTTTTGTATTCACTATAGATAGCATTAGCTTCGTTTATCTTTTGCGATAATAAGTCGACAGTTCGTCTTGTTTTATTTAACTTTACTAAGTTTTCATGTAAGCTTCTTAGCTGGGTTAGTATTACATTTATAAATTCCATATCAGTTTAAGACAAAAATAAAAGTTGAATTTTAGCTACTAAGTAGTCATTTAAAAGACTCTTCGCTACTAATATTTAACCAAAATAATTAATTAGTGCATAATTTTAGTGCATAAACATAGTACATAAAGGTTCTAACAAAATTATTAACTGCCGATCCCTAATTCAAAGCGACTCCGGGCGACGCTCAAGAATGTTCGATCATGCCTTTTTCGTCGACGCGTATCATGTTCACCTATGCACTGTGCACTCAACAAGACAAGTTTAAATGTACTTACTCACGTTTATCAATATCCTGCACAAAGATTAATGTACTTACTCACTGACACTTTTTCTTGATAGAAACTTCACTAAATGAAACCTGCTCGAAACCAATGTTACCCCCTTCTTTCTGCTGAATTTCCTGTCTGTACCTCGTCAAAGATCTTCTATTTAGCTCCCTTCTTATTAGCTGCTGGTGGCACTTTTTGTAGCACCTGCTTGCGAAGTAACATGTCCCGAGACAAAGTACGAGGACTATAATCATCAATAGGCTGTTGGTAAGGGTGAAGTGGTACTGCAGTTGTTCAACGGCTGCCAATTTCCTGCTCCCTTTTGGGCAATTATAACTTCCTGCGGCTTGCTGTTGGAACCCCCCATCTTAATAAGTCGTATAGCTTGCATGTAAAATTAGCATATGTTGTACTCGTACCGTACAACCCTAAATATCTGGCTATTATTATTTCCGTTTCACGTAGTCTTTTGAAATAAATCAAGAGTCCGAAAGGCACTGTGATTATGTAGATAAACAGGGCTATGACAAAAACGACGATGTCTTTAGCCATTTTTTTCATTTAAAAAAAATTCGCGGCCAAACGGCGCGGCGGCGAGACACAAGCCACCGGCACTGGCAGGGTCGCCATATGATGCGGAGAGTTGGAGCGAGTGAATGAAACGCTGGTTGCGAGTAAACTGACTGTATATTGGTTGTCACATGCGAGTAAATAGTACTTAACTAAAGAGTTATACATTTAAGTATATATAGGTAGATCTTACACTACCACAGTAGATTGTCTTTCTAGTTAAGTATTAATTTGTCTGCCATTATCATATTTTATATTTTTGATAACTCTAATAGTTAGTCTCGTGGGGAGTGCGGTTTGAGTGAATGTAATTTTAAATGGCGGGAACTACAAAATTTTCATTTTTGTAAAAAACAATTTAAAAATTAAATCTTTAGAAATAAAATTGGGAAAAGATGCACAAAGATGAAAAGAAATGCCGTCATTTTAAAATTTTGACGTGGTTGATTTATTTTTACAGCAATATACTGCACAAACGGGCATTTTTCCGAGAGCACTTTCCACAACCATGGACACGGTAAAATGATTTAAAATAAAAATGGCGGTTGAAGTAGTTTTTATAAATGGACTAGATTCGGAATCATGTACCTTTGACAGAGGGGTAACGCCTTGTAAGGCGTCTCCCGTTCTAGTTGGTCTGAGGCTTTATACAACACAGGGTTAGCAGATTATCATGATAATAAGGTGGATTGCAAGACTTAACAAATCGTTAACTTCACGCCGCCGTAGAAAAGTAATTCTAGGGAGTAAAATAAAAGACAATATTTGGTTAGGACGGCCCCTTTCCTATCTTACTGTTATATATTTAATAATTCGTAATATTCTATGTAAGTGTGAGAAGGCCATCGGTGGCCTCGTACGGAGTCCGCAAATTAAAACTTAACTTTCATTCATAGATTACTCATTAAATTTCAAATTATAACAACAAAATATTACAATTTATTCCTATCATTATCATCATTTAGCCAACAGACGTCCACTGCTGGACAAAGTCCTCCCTTAAAGAGTTCCACAATTGGTCCTGCGCTGTACTCATCCAACGACTTCTCGGGACATTTTTTAGTTTTGTTCTAAATACCCCCTTACAAAGATTTAAACAAGAATATTTTTCATATATGCACACATTTACTCACGGTATAAAACGCAATAATGGGTAGCCAGAGCTTTGAAATTCCTAAGCCACTTTAACTATCCTATTAAGCCTTGGTTTAGAAGAGGTAGGGTCCTTTACTAAAACGCTTGAGATTAGTAAAGTATTAGGGTAATAAAAATTACTATGACTATGATTTAACAAAATATAAATTGGTACATATATATTTTTAGACTTTCTCAAGAGTTCACAAAGTAGGCTTTCATATATTTAAATACATACATATATTCACAGCCATAAATCCCAAAAAGGGGTAGCCAGAACGTTAGAGCTAAGAACTCCTCAGCCACATTTGGAGGTTGATAGAAGATATCTAGACAATATGGTAGAATTAAAGTATCGTGGGTGATGGGTGATGGGTTTCCAACCGCATAGCTCAAAAACTATTTAAAAAGCCCCATACCCTTAGTCACCCCTAACGAAAATAAAAAGGGCTAGTGACATTCTAAGCCTAATTTATCATAAATCACACTAACTAGATGTAAAACTACAACTAAAATTATATTATATACAATTTATATCTTTATTTTTAAAGTAAGAGGCAACTACCATAACCTACAAACTTTATTTTACAATCTATCCCCACTTAACGCCCAAAGGTGGCTGACAAATGCCTTATTCTGGCGTGCGTTAAGCTGGCGTACCATGAAGCTGTATCGAGCTGGTTACTATGTCAAAAAACTCTGCATAAATAGTGCCTAATTAGTGCAAAACTAAAAAAAATAGTGCCTCTTTAGTTTAGGAAATAAACACCATTTTCACTGTGTACGCTGGCGTGACGTCAAGCTAGCGTACACATCGCCGTACTCGAAAACGGCTAATTGTAAAGCAACAGAGTTTACACGAAAAAACTCTGCATAAATACTTCTCCCGTTATGCAAAATTTCATAACGATTGATCTTGTAGGAACAGAGATATTGAACAAGACTTTTCAATGACATACCGTCCTGGCGTTATGCCAGCGTACACAAATAGTGCTTATAGAAAGGGACCTTTTCTTTTAATAAACTCTATACGTATAAATAGTGCGTCAAATTCTGCCCCTCTTAGTGTAAAAACTTTATGCAAATACGCAGTGGAAAGATTTAAAAAATCTATGTTAAGTTTTAGGAACAAATGAATAGATGTACAGACGCGATCAAAATGTATAACTAATGAAATTATATAGGTAATTATAGCCGAAATATAGCGTTATTTTCTAATAGAAGTTACTTGTTAGGCATGATGTGTTTTGACATAAATAAATTAAATAAGTATCTTTACCTACAACAAAGCATAATTTTAAATGCTAATGTGAAATGGACATTATACTTTTTCTCTCGCGTTTGAACGTTGGGTTGGCAGCAGGCAGTGGGGTGGGGGTGATCAACAAGCGCAGGCGACGAGTAGTGATGTATCAACTCGGAAAAAGCCAAACTCGAGATAAGCCGAATTAAGTTATTCGAGTTAACTGGATGGGCAAGTGAATGTTTTTTGAGTTTTGTCCAAATTATCCCATCTCCTTAGCAGAAATTCTTTAAAAATTTGAACAGGCAAATCATATATTTATCTGTTGCAATTCTGTCAAATTAGAGAAAATTTGACAAAGCATAATATAGCTTCTACTTTTGAAATTTATTCAATTGAAGAAGTTGATAGGGGACTAGATGGTAGAAATTAAGTATCGTTGGTCAAGGATCTCCTACTGCATTGCCCAAAAATCATTTAAAAAGCCCCATAACCTTAGTCGCCTATATCGACATCCGTGGGTAGAAAGGGGTAGTGAGTGAGAATCTAAGCCAATACTGTACGGCACCAGTATTAAGTATAATACATAAATATAATTACTTTATGAGTGATACCATACACTATTTGCACCTAACACGTACAATCGTACACTCACTGACGTAGATTCGAATATATCGCAATATGAGCTCCATGTCGGTTCCATTCGGTGTTCGAATTCGAGTTACAGACTTTTCAACTCGAGTGGATACGAATTACGCCCAGTTGCAGTTGACATTGCCGACGACAACAAACAAACGAAACAATTGTTGCCAGTTAAGTTAAATATTCTTTGAATTTGAATTATTTGAATGTTACTTTACTTTTAATATACTCATCAGTGTCGGATGGACCATGTGTTAAAATTTGTTTCAATTGAAACAATTTTGTTGTTATTAGGGTGGCAGTGGCAGTCAGTTTATAACGTAAGTTCACAAATTATTATTTTATGTTATTCTTGATTTAAAAAGTTAACTCAATCCTTTATTTTGTATACTAGATTTTAGATGTCCTGGTCCTTAAAATATATATTATATAAACAAATAATAATAATATATATAAATAATAATAATAATATATATATATATATATATTATTATTATTATTTATATATATTCTTCTTTATTTATATTCTTTTAATTATTTAATGTTCTGAGACTAAGCGAATATGTTTAAAGATAATTTTAAAAGATATTGTTTTTTATTATTATTTTTTTTGTTGTGCATTTGTTTAGTTTACTGTCTGTTCCTTTACTATTTATTCAATTTTGTTTACTTCAAATGTGGCAGACACAGATTATTTTGTTTATATATTAATTAATTATGTGTAGTGTAGTGTAGGCCTTAACTGAAAACCAGTGTTTTGCCACTTGGCAATATCAAGCACTGAGTTAGGACCTAGTTTGTGTTACCATAGCACTAATTTTAAGTTTAAAATATTGTTTTTTTTTATCACTTTATGTATTGTTTTTCATATTGTATGTGGTGTTATGTTAACATAAATAAACGAGTTATCTATCTATCTATCTATCTATTTTTTTTAGTTTTGCACTAATTAGGCACTATTTATGCAGAGTTTTTTGACATAGTAACCAGCTCGATACAGCTTCATGGTACGCCAACTTAACGCACGCTTATTCTGACGCTCTTGCTACCTCTTTTAGGAATTTATAGTCGTAATTATTATGTATGTATATATTTTAAACTAAAAGATACTTCGAGCAATTTGAAGTTCCCTGCGCTATTTTCTACTTATATCGTAACTTGGATAATGCAAACGTACACCCGGCAATAGATAATACAATACAATATGTTGTCTTGTCCTTGTTTAATAGCTCTCAATCAGCTTCACTTCACTTCATTAATTGTACGTACTTCAGACCATCTACCTATAGACAGATAACGCGCGTGGCACCCTATACGTCTCTCCTTCGCACAATCGGTGTTGACACAAAAACAATTTTGTGATAATTTGGTAAGGCTTCTCTCGTGCTTTCAATAACGACAAACATATAATGTTACCGAACATATATGGCAAATATCCTCAAATAATAAGTTTATAAATATATAAATTATGATGAGCAAACAATAAACTAAAATACAACACATACCTACTAACAATGACTAATCAATAAATAGACAACAATCACCAGATATTTGTGTTTTCTTCCCAACGAGTTCCACCAAAATCTGTACCATGGCTACTCGGTGGGAATAAAAACGTAGTTTAAAAATCATTCTAATAAGGTAATAGATCAATAATATTTTTGTTAAAATAATAAAACAACTCTTTAAATCAAATATTCATTATAATTTTATACACGTTACCTTAGTCAAATTCAACATAGTTTAAATCCACAATCAAAGTTACTGTCTTTTAAACATTTTTTTTTAGTTCCGAATACTTTCCTTGTTCATAGTAATTATCTTATTCACATGATGAATTCTTACTTCTATAGGATTATTGAGAATTTGAAGTGGGCAACTCCTTTGTTTATTGTTGTTGAAGGGTTATGTTTAGAATTAAATCAAAAACACAGGTAAAACGTATAAATAACAGCATATCTTCTATTGTAAATCTAATAAGGTTCATAAACTGTAAATATATTCCGAGTTTTCTTTGATACGCCAATGCGAAATGATTCATCTGGGGCTTTTTACTCGCTTCGATAACTGCAGCCCAAAACTTTTTATTATATACTTATTTTTAAAGCACGATCACATAAAGAAGGTCTGCCCTAAACAAGCTTACTTCCTACGAGTCCAAAATATGATTTGTTTCACGTATTATCTAAAATCGATGAAGTAAACAAAGCGTTTATTATTTCTCTAACAAGATTGTGGCAAACTGTCACTTTGGACAGTTCGAAAATCATGTTACACGGTAAGGGACAAAAAATCTTAGTACTAGCTCTTTCTATCTTTATGAGTTTTATAATTAGCTATCCTTTTCTTGCTCGTCGTGACGTATTCTTAATCTCTCTAGTTCAAAGATGTACAAAAAAAACCGTAGATAAGTCATGCGCGCTCATAAGTGGCACTTAAAAAACAGGCTAAATGGCTCAATTAACTTTAGTCGCACACTAGCTGCCGTCGCTATCGTTCACTTGTTTTGACGTGTTTGTTTATCAAAATAATCGAGAATGCCGTCGCGTGTGATGAGATTTTGCACAAACTATAGTAGATAAACCACTAAAAGTGACGGGATTACTTATCATTCGTAAGTATTATAAATTTTCAACGTTTTAATTATAATTTATAATAAATTAGGTGTAAAGTGTTATAAAATAGAAAAAGTATTGTGCGTGTTCAAAGACTAAAGTAAAGTAATCAAAGTGTTCAGATGGGACATTCGTAATCAAGAGGTTACGTGTATACTCCTTTATAGTACTTTTTATTTGTTTTTGTGCGTAACATGTTTTTTGTATGTCACGAATATCTATTTTCTTTCTTTATTATTTTTAGTGTACTCTCCTATAGTAAATGCCGGTGGAAAATCTTAAAGTTGTTATTATTTTAGGTGTGAAGTTTCTAAATATACTTTATTAATAAATACTATTTTAGGTCCCCATTGAATGAAATACGAAGAATAAAATGGTTGGAAATTGTTCGCAAACAAAGAAAGGAAGACGATTGGCAATCAAATAATTCAAGTAGAATTTGTTCTTTGCACTTTAAGGGTGATGATAAATATAGATCACGGAAAGGAAGAATCTTATAAAAAAAACCTGTACTGCCTTTTTTTGAGGTAATTTTATCTTTACATATTATGGGGATGAAGACAGTCTAGTAACCAAGTTACCTTTTCCGAACATACATTGCTATTATATATTGTTGATAACAAAGTATGCAGAAATATTTTGAGTCGTCTTCAACAATGAATTTGGTTTCAGTTAAGCGATACAATGTATTTTCATAGAGATCTAATTCCTCGGCATTCGGCTAATGCGGAAACTACTACTACACTTACTCAAGAAAGGTGTACTGATTCAGAGACATCGGATTATTTAAAAAAAAATACACTCATAAGGCAAGCAATCCTAAACTTAATTACATAATAAATAAAGGGAAAAAAAAATCCCACAAAAAAGTCCCCACGTAAAGTTTTCATAAACAAAAACATTTGAATTGAATTACATAAGTTGAAATATATATGGACATATCTTTGACTATAAACACTATAGACAGAGTAATAATGCAACGGGAGCGTACCTCTTATAGAAAGCAATAT
Organism: Bedellia somnulentella; assembly: GCA_963576735.1. Classification (NCBI taxonomy): domain Eukaryota; kingdom Metazoa; phylum Arthropoda; class Insecta; order Lepidoptera; family Bedelliidae; genus Bedellia; species Bedellia somnulentella. The sequence continues at coordinate 10,193,140 of OY755174.1, forward strand.
TTTTACCCTGTAATGTTGCGATCACTAGAAAACAATTACCCCAAAATACTATAATCACCATTCTAAAAGCTACTTTTTAATTTAAAATTGATTACGTCAATTTATTGTTTAATTAAAGGTTTACTGTTTACTATATTATTTCCTGCAATCATATAATTATACATACTTGCTCCTAGTATTATACAATCTTATTTGTTTAATTTTACCATTTAATACACCGTGAAATCTAAAGCATTGTACTAACTTTCAGGGATGAATCTTCCCATGATTACGAATAAATTTTTGTACGGGACTAACCTTGTTACTGGACAAAAAAAAACAGCTGTTCCATAAGTGCAAGTTATGTAAATATCATACTGGTCATGGGTATAGTGGGGTCTATGTTTGTATTTTGAAAAATAAAAGACAGCACTATTTTATACATGAGTTTTATTGCATTATTTACTATTGACCTTTAAACAAAATCAGTTTCGTGTGAAAATTTCGAATTCATTCGTCTATTTCAGTCACATTTTTCAAAAGATGATGTATTCGTACATCTAAGTATTTTAAAGCTATAGCCTTTATTAATAGCACAAGGTGGTTTTCGAAGGTGGCTCCGATGTGGTCGTTTAATGTCGGAAATATTCTTTTACCTAAATTATTTTTCAAAACAACTGCGCCCATTTGAGCCAAAGCTTTGGCTTTGGACAGAAACGAGTAGCCTTTCAATTTTATAGTATGCCTCAAAACTTTGGTTGGTTTCCAATTGCATCTTCCAGTGGCCGCAATCCATTTTTCTCGTTGATTCGGGTCTTTAGGAAAACTGTAATGAATACGAAGAAATTAAATAAATATAACAAATTTATTACTTACTAATTCCGTAGATAACAATTGGAAATCATTCAGCGTCGCTATAGCGCGACGAAATTCATAATATACTCACTCATTAACATCAGTTTACTAATTTAAAAATTTTACCCTAACAACAGGGTAGGATGAAAACGTGAATTATGGCACCACTGAGATACTGCATATTTTTAGGTTATGCTATTAAAAAATTGCTTAAAATAACTAAAGAAAATGCTAGTAATCTAGTTCAACGTAATTAACATTTGAATCACTTATTTTCTGATCGCGCAATACAGAAAAACATTAAAAAACTCACTCACTTGTGGAAAGTCAATCCATCGATGTGTTTTTTGCTGCGGCTTCCGCAGCCAAGCACGCTACACCCAACCATACCTCACTAAATAATAACTTAACTAATGGAGTCTCTTTTGTCACAATAACAATATCCAAATAAATAAAATCTTTCTCAAAATCAAAAGAAAACCAAAATTGCTCACAAGTCAACGCTTTGTTTGTCACAATTTAAAAGTGTGACATCAACAAAACGGGTTACGCGATAGAGATGACAATAAAGATTTGTGTCTCTTTTTAACATATACGAACTTAAATAAGGGCTTCTCTTTTTAAAATGGATGACGTAACATCGCTCTGTCTATAGTGTTTATAGTCAAAGGGACATATGGACTCTGTCAAGCAGAGAAACGTCCTAGAACGAGAGCCCGTAGGAGTGTGTCCCGTTTGCGAGGTTGCCAGTCGAGATTTAGATTTAGTTCAAAGAAAAATTGCATTTTTCACGATCATTTTTCTTGGTGTGAACACCAAGTGATCGTGGCCTACAATTGTGCATTGCGGAGCACGGCCCATCACTGGCCATTGTGTACTGGCCGCTTAACATTTTTAGTACATATATTATATATATGATATTATATATATGATATATACATATGTCTCTAGTTGTATATGTAAATGCTCTAAGGTACGTACGAGTATAGACTATACTCGTTATAGTATTCTTTGACTTGTATCATCTATTGTCTGTGACTAAAGCTTTCTCTTCTCTCTCTCTTTGTCTGTGTGTTAGATGTGCTGATTGATTTCGTTTTCTTTTCATTTCGCTATTGAGATCAGAAAATCGACGCGTGGAACTGGTAGCCGCACAGTCTACCAAAACCATTATTTAAGTGCTAACTACTAGGTGTTTCTTCAAGAAACCCAAATAACAAGGCAAGTATGAAATAACTGTCTTACTATTAATTTGTCACACGTACAGCTTCGTTATTTGCATGCGGCGTGAAGCGTCACACATCGTTCATATAATTCGATGTGAATTCTGCGAAAAAGACTTATGAAGTCTTCAAAACATATTCCGCTTTATATTTTGAAAATCTGGTTTTTATTCAAAACTTTATAAACGGAATGCCGTGTTTTGTATCGGCTTAGAATAGCACTATCCCAACTCGTCCTGTATGTATATGAAGAACGAGAGAAGAAATATTATCTATGATTATTATATTTCCTTTCAACTTCCATAATTTGGGATTATTTTTTTTATATGAAATAGCGGGATACTCCATCCGTATTCCGGATATTTAGGCCTGTAAGTATTTTTCGCCGCCTGGTCCCGTTTCGGATATCTGGTCAATTTGGTGCCATTGGATTTCGATATCCACCTCCTACTCTAATGTGTCTATTTTTGATTTTTTACTGTTGCTGAGTTAAGTTCATACTCAAGCATACAATGTTATCAGTAGTCATGTGCCTGTAAGACAAAACAATTTTATGAAAACTAGAGTTTGTCCAGTGATCCAATTTTAGCCATAATATTGTTAATCATTTCAATAAAACTATAGATTATTAAATATTTATGTGATACCAAGCAGGCCCGTAGCAATCTATTTGGTGTGAATTCACTGTCACATTACTAAACGCAGCTCAACCATGAGTTTTTCCCTCAGTTAATGTTAATGCTTTACCACCATCATTATAAATTAAACCAATATAAATAAACCAAATATTTATAACCAAACCAATATAAATAACCAATATAAATAAACCATATATTAATAAACCAAATATATGCATTAATGACATCATCATCAGCAATCATGACAATGGTCTGTAATTTAAACACAAACTGGTAGCTAGTTTTATTTAGTATCTGCAAAATAAACATTCACTCCGCAAAATAATTACTTGGGCAGCAAGATTGTGCATTAGGTCAGCAGAGAAAACATTTCTACACGCAACTTATTTGACTGTATAGCATATTTTAAATATAGCATGTATAGCATGTTTTGCGTATTTATTGAAAAATCAGTTATAAAATAGCTATTAATTGTAAAGTTTTCGACGCACAGTGGGAAAAATTTAATGATTTCAAGAAACAAAATTTTAGTAAGTGGCTTGTCTCACTGCCAATTGAAACAAAGGAATGAAGAGAGGGAAAATGTGACTGTCCAGCTTTTTTTAATTTCTTCGTATGTAAACACGTGATTGTCTTAGCGATCCGCTTAAAGCATGTGGTGCCTCCACTTGAAGCAAAGAATATTCCCATAGGGGAAAAGAGGAAACGTGGCCGGCCTTCAAGGGCTAAACGAGCATTAATTATACAATAAATAAAAAAAGTAACTGTTTCTTGAATATAATAATTATAAAACTAAAACGGCTTCTTTATTATTCCATCAAAATATCTCTGCTATAATACTAAAAGTAACCTACTTACTGAGAGAGAATGAATAAATGAATCATCAGTAAGTGATGCGCCCATTTAGTGCTTTTTAAGTATGATATTTATTTATTATTTGCTAGACGAATTTAAGCGGCACTAAACTAATTTTTTTGCTTATTCCCTGAGTGCTTACCAAAATTAAATTAACTACAGGTCACTCATTGCAGCTTTGATATATACACAGCTGTACAAAAAAAAATACTGATGTTCAGAATGATATATATTGCAGACTGATTTATTAATATTTGCTGAACACAAGTTGCTGTCCAACTATCAATTTTAGCTTACCAATTAAATATTTCTGCTCACAAATATGCCAATACTTTGCTAACCGTTTAAATAACACCCTTAAGTTAAGGTACATTGGTATAAGTGTAGGATTTGAACTCCCTCATATCTCTGGCATGAGAAGTGGTGTTTGTAAATTAGCTATCACCATAGATAAATAAGTACACAATTAAGTCACAAAGGTAATAGAATAAATGTCAAAAAAAAGGCGGGACCTCTCACAGGACACCATACAACGTTTTGGCATCAAACTGCTGAAGACTAAATGTTGGTGTTTTTTTTGATAAAGTTAATAATAATAAAAAGCACAGAATTTATATGAAATGCATATTCTTTGTCAAACATAAAATTTTTAGCCATTCAAGTTTCAATTAAGACTGACAGAAATTAGCATCTAGACATGCATATTTTAGATCTTATACAAATATATGAAAAAAAATATCTTCTATCATCACAATATTGACAAGAATTTGATTAATATTCAATAATTGGATGCATTGACCAATAATTATCAAATTACCAATAATTGTATTGTATTGTGAACGGGTATTTTCTGCAAGCTATGTCATAGACAATATAATAACAACGAAAACATGTAGTTAGACTATTCATCAAACTTGTAATGTTAGAGTTAATATTGAGCCTCAAAGTTTCTTCTTTGAGAGTTATGCTATGACTGAGCTTTAAGGAACCCCTTATGGGATCCTCTATTCATATGCACAATAATACTTGATGACTTTTTGAGTAGCCAATGGGTTTGTTTTTAAAAATCAAATAAAGTATAGATTATAATGACAACCTATTTAGCACAATTGGTAAAACACTGTCTTTCAAACAGACAGGCATGGGTTTAAATCCTGGGTCGCTCCTACATAAAATTGTCTTTTCTATAGTCATAATGTTTGATTAATTTATCATGGTTATTAAGGGTGAAGGGAAACATCCAGAGAAAACCCCAATAACTAAATTTTAATTATATTTCTGTGCCCCTATCACATGAATACACTGTCCATGCTAAACATGGGTAACCTGAACACCAGTTGACAATGTCATGTGATTTCCAGAAGTATTAGTAACTCTGCCAACCCCTTTAGGGATGTACAGCGTGAATAAGTTTCGAGATGCTTATAAAAAAAAAACAAGATTTTCTAAACAATAAAAACCCAAAGCATACATGATACTGATCCTTTTACAAATCAGTCTTCCTCTTACCTCATATATTAATGTGTTTGGATTATTTATTTTGGGCATCTTTTTCGTTACGTCATTTAAGCATTGATTTGTTAATATAGAAATAAGTTAAAGGAGTAATAAATAGTAATGCAAAATTTTATGTAATTGTAAAGCAGTGGTTTCTGATTGTCTTCTTTCCATTACATAACACCTAGTAAAGTAAAGGTAGATTTAATTTAATTTTAGTTTAATTGATGTTGAGTAAATAACAGTTTTGATTTTGCCTTATTATTAAGTCAGCAAGACTTCACACAGCTGGAGCTTCAATACTAGAAATCCGCCAACGGCCACTTTTAGAGGATTAGTGGGGAAATATTTGAATTGTAAAATTAAGGATGGTTAGTGATGCGTCTCGATCCACATAGCTTAACAATAACTCTTAAAGCCTGAAAATCTTAAGTCGCCGCTTACAACACCCACGCGTCACCCAGACGAAGTTGCGCGGATCAACTATTAATCTATAAAACGATGATAGACAGAAAAAGGAATGGAGTAAAAAAGAAAGAAAGAATAAAGTTTATTCGCAGCAAATATGGCACAAATTAAAACACAACACAAAAAATAATAAAACTTAAAACTAAAGAAAAATAAATTTAAAATAAATCAAAAACATTTAAAAGGAAAAGTTAAAAACAATGTAAACAAACCTGTGAACAGTGTCAAAAGAAAACAAAATAATAGAAAAAAAAACAGAGATCATTATAAAATTAAACGGAACTAAATAATAATGTTAAATACTTTGCGCCCTTTTGCAGCGAAAGGGCACTGACTCAGCAAAAGCTGCGAGGTTTGACCTCACAGCACTGATTTTCAGTCAGCGCCATCAGAGTAGGTACATATACCATCACTGGATCCTTTAAGTAAAGGGTATTGCTATTCCTATTTATTCACTTAAAATCAATGAAACACAACACAATCTATAATTGAAACAACTATTGATTTTCGGATATTTTAATCGCGTGTTATTACATTATTTTTAAAGCCCGACGTTTCGAAAACTTTTCAGTTATCATGGTCACGGGAAGACTGAGATGTTATTTGTCATTATACAGTACTATAAAATTATTAATACTAACTACCTTCAAAAAATTTTAAGTTACATTTGCGTTTAATATTTGCTATGTACAAAAAGAGCTAATGTTATCTGGAGTCTTGCTAGTGTTCTTCCCTCGCTTAGTTGTGCTAATGATCGGGTTCCAAGCAGGTGGTAATTGCCAACCATCATCTCTATTGAAGTTTGGATGTTTCCTTATTTCAATAGATTCGCGTATCATTCTAGGTATCTATTGAAATAAGGAAACATCCAAACTTCAATAGAGATGATGGTTGGCAATTACCACCTGCTTGGAACCCGATCATTAGCACAACTAAGCGAGGGAAGAACACTAGCAAGACTCCAGATAACATTAGCTCTTTTTGTACATAGCAAATATTAAACGCAAATGTAACTTAAAATTTTTTGAAGGTAGTTAGTATTAATAATTTTATAGTACTGTATAATGACAAATAACATCTCAGTCTTCCCGTGACCATGATAACTGAAAAGTTTTCGAAACGTCGGGCTTTAAAAATAATGTAATAACACGCGATTAAAATATCCGAAAATCAATAGTTGTTTCAATTATAATGTGCAATCGTGAAAATCTTAGAAAATACTACAACACAATCTATACTTATAATATATCTGTACAGAGGTCAATTCTGTTCATGAAATATATTTTCAAATTAACTATGTGTATGGGGTGATTAGTGATCGAT
>OY755174.1:10200177-10235004 GCA_963576735.1 Bedellia somnulentella
AATTACAAACAAGTGTTGTATGCGTTGTATCAATTAAATATTATTTAATAAGGTACTGCCTATGTCTAATAGTTATGAGGTCTATGTTGCTAAAACAAATGTCAAGTAGGACTAATGGGAAAAATACGCCATAGACAATGTCCTACTTTCGGTAAGATTATTGGGAATAAAAATCCCATTAGTCCTACTGGTAAGACTATCCAGTAAGACTACTGGGAATAGCCGGTATTTTTCCCATTAGTCCTACTTGACATTTGTTTTAGAAACATAGACCCTCATAACTATTAGACATAGGCAGTACCTTATTAATATATTTAATTGATACAACGCATACAACACTTGTTTGTAATTTTTCAGTTTTACTGATTTATTACTAACGAATGTACATTTTAGACACAGAAATTATAACTTAAAGCAGCTATAAAAACGTACGTAAATTTAACTTTCAATTGAAGTACCAGGAATGCATTAACTACAAGTTGTTATGACTTATAAACTTGAAAATCTGTACAAATATTTTTCCGATGCTTAATTTATCTTAATAAAAAATGTCTGCTGTCTATGTCCAGAGGTCGACGAGATATTTTTTCATGAATCAGGTTATTAATAGGGTTCATAAATAAAAGATGTTATTAAAGGAAAGAAAAAATTTCGACACTGGCGGGGTTCGAACCCGCGACCTTCGGGTATCGGGTTTTTCTTTCCTTTAATAACATCTTTTATTTATGAGTAATAATCCCCACATGAGGAATTCATGTCAAAAAACATTAAATTATATTAATAGGGTTGTTGTGGTCGGATTGTTTGTTTGCGTAGGTCTCCCATAAGGTTGACCGACGACTTCGTCGTGATAAAATTTTTGGGCAGCACAGAACCGGTTTTTATGGAGATCTTTCGGAAAAGACTTTCTCCACCTGTGGACGTCTTTTGGTTGATTCTTCTGTCTGATTATTCTATAATTCTGATTTTGATAAACTCCATCTGACAATTTTGTGTAAAACCAATAAGCTTTTTTTGTTTATTCTGCTTTTAAGTTTATGCTACCCTGGTAGTTTAAATACAAAAAATGACAAAAAATATACTATAAAAGCATAGTAATTTTACCTTTTGAGGACTGTATTTTGGAGGAAAATATATTACAACCACAAACCCATTCCCATGTATATTGTAAATTATTTAGTTCATGGCAAATACACCTCAATAAAATATAATGTGAAAGGAAATCAGCCAAAAAAAAATATTCGATTAAAAATCATACATTCAATTTCACTTAGGAGGTATGTCTATTAATCTTATTTGGTCTACATAAAAGTTGGAACATTTAGAGGTACCAAAAAGTTTTGATTGGTTAGTAAGACTACTGGGAATTATTTTCCCAATAGTCTTACTAGTAAGTCTATTGGGACAAAAAATCCCAATAGTCCTACTGGTAAGACTATCGAGTAAGACTACTGGGAATAGCCGAAAAATACGCCATAGACAATGTCCTACTTTCGGTAAGATTATTGGGAATAAAAATCCCATTAGTCCTACTGGTAAGACTATCCAGTAAGACTACTGGGAATAGCCGGACTGTTCGCTTCAGACAGAGGATAGCACTTTCGGTAGACAGACCGGCCTTAAACCCAAACTGCGCATCATGTAATTTTAAGTGCTTATCAAGATTTCTATCCAACAAACAGTCAAGTACCTTAGCTACCACAGTCGCTAGAGAGATTGGCCGATAATTACGACTATCCGAGATATCACCTGTCTTATTTTTTACAATAATTGGAGATACTATAGTTCGCATAAGATCGTGCGGCAAAAACGAGTGACTAATAAACAAATCAAATAAGAGCTTTAATACCCCAGGTAAATGTGGACCGGCACATCTAAGGTGTTCTATACTGAGGCTGTCATGACCCGGAGATTTACCCCGTTTCATGCTCATTAGTGCCTTTTTAACCTCATCTATACTAAAATTAATTTTATCACTAGAGTTTCCAGAGTTAATGCTATTTACACTTTCACTAAAGTCGGCCTCATTTGACTCAACTCTAAATCGCTCCCGAAACAATTCAGCCACCCTTTCATCACCACTGACACCATCGACATTCATTGGCTTGCTTATTTTAGGATTCGACTTGTTTACCTGCTTCCAAAACCTACTAAAGTCCTTTGCATCGTGAGCATAGGCGAGTATATCCATTTTGATTTGGTCTCTGTTGTTTTGACACCATTTAATTTTATTTTTGAATAACTTTCGCGATGCGGTCATATCATTATAGATGCTACCCTGCCTAGGCTTACCATGCCAGACCCAGTTCTGAAAACATGCTCGGGCATCATCGTGAAACGCTCTAACGTATTTGTTCCAGCCTATTATTTCTTTTCTGTTTTTATTTCGAATAATACTATGACAGGACTCAGAAGTCTCCTGCAGTATACACACTAGGTTTAAGTACATTTTTTCTATAGCTATATTATGGTCTGAGTTATTGCAATACTTATTTGTACAGTTCTTTAGCTCTACAGGGCATTCAAAGTTCAATAACTTTGCATTGCAAACATCATAATATTGCTTAACTTGATCGTTATCTCGAGTGCCCCATATGATTTTATTTATTTCTTTAGGTATTGAACAAAAAGTTTTAGGCAATAAGTTTATATTACATGATATTTGCAACGGAAAGTGATCTGACCATGTCACCTCATACAATACTTTCACTTGACTTACTGTTAATCTGGCACTATTGGTTACTAAACAATGATCCAGCCAACGAGTTGTACCATGAGCTTCACTTATAAATGTGTAAGTGTTCTTACTTAAGAGCTCAACATCAATACATGTCCATTGCTGTTCTAAACAAAATTGTTGCATTTCACAAAAAAAGTTTTCTCCCGGATGCGCATTATAGTCTCCTAATATATAAACTACTTCAATATTACAATTTTCAACGATGGCACTTATTTCGGATAAACAGTTAGTGAACTCCGCCAAGTTGAATCGTTTATCAGTAGGCATATATATAGAAAAAACTAAGAAAAAATCACCATTCACTTCACATTTAATAGCACATAAACGAACATTAGCACACTGAATGACAGACACAGAGTTAAAGCAACTCGTGCGCCAAAGCAGCGCCACCCCTCCGTACGGGCGGCCGCGCAGCGGGCCTTCCTCCATGTTCATCGCGGAGACGCCGGTGGCTGCGAACTCAGTATGCACTTCATTCAGTAGCAGCAAGTCGTCATCTGTGAGCCATGTTTCCTGGAGCGCTATTATGTCTGCCGTATTGCAGAGTCCCTTTATACTTTCAATTGACCTCTTTAAAGATTTACAGTTATAGCTCATTAAATTTAAATTAGTATTATTATTCGACGCCATTTTTAATCGTTGTTTCTTTATCCAAGTTGGTCTTAGTAATTTTCTGTCTCAGTACAAAGTATTTTCTAAAATATATTCCATCCGGCCAAAATTCATCATTGAAAAATAATGACGACTTATTCTTAGGAACGATAATTTTGTAGGAATTATAATTCCTTTTAATTTTCATTGATATTTTCTCAGGGTTTACTATTATCTTTGTTTTATCAAAAATGTAATCTGCTACATCCCTTTCGGAAGCCTCCATTGATACATTATAAATGTACAGTGGAATGTTTATATCCGCTGCCTTAAATTTCGAACATTCTTGTACTACCGCTTTACCTAGGTGACCTTTAAAACGCGAATTTCGTTTCCTTCTTACCTCTGTCCACCCCGTTTCGGTACTAAGCATAGGTGCATTCGTATTCGTATTAGCCAATGACTCACGCATTTCATATTGCACAGGTGGCGATGTTCTGTTCCTTTGTTTATGTGACGAGCTCTTTTCCGTCAGATTCGTCTCAATAACCGGTATTGTTATCTGCGAAACTCGACCGCTTGGTGTAGGTGGAAGGGAGACAGGCATAGACGCAGTAGCTTGTGAGTAGGAGCGAGTCGAAGAGTGTATCAGAGGCGTCGTCGCCGTAGGTGCCGACGACGGTGACGTCATGACCTCAGCGGCCTTGCCAATGTCATGATTGTTTACATCAGCTGTTTCGGTCAACGACTCCTCGCCACTTGTTTTGCCATCTACCCGACAATTCGACGGTAGTAAACCCATAGGTCCGCTGTCATACCGGTAGCTATCTTGCAAAATATATGCGCCCCTATGTGTATTAATATTAGGTTGAAATTCGTTGTGGCTATTGCATTTTGATTTTAATTTATCAATTTCTGACTTCAAATTTTCAATATCCTCACAAGAGGCATAATTAATATTTGTGCTCAATTGCTCTTGCATAACTTTCAATTCCTTTTGAATTATTACAATATCTTTCAACAGTTTTGTAACATCAATATGATCAAATGTTACGGGGGGGGGATCAAATAACTATATTAAATTATTTTCATATTTTACCCACTAGTGGACATGCGGGTATAAACCGCATGATAAATAATATTAAAAAATATTATTTTTGGCCAGGAATAACAAATGACGTCATTAACTTCGTAAAGAAATGTAAAAGTTGTCAGATTCAAAAACACACGAATAGACATATTAAAGAGCCTATGATAATAACTTCTACCGCCAGCACGACTTTCGAAAGAATTAGTTTAGATATTATGGGTCCATTAGATATAGATAACTATGATAATAAGTATATTCTCACTCTACAGTGCGATTTAAGCAGATACGTCGAAGCTTATCCTTTGCCTCGTAAGGATACGGAAACGGTGACGAAAGCGTTCGTTACTAATTTTGTCCTTCGCTACGGTGTGCCAAAAATAGGGTTTCTCATTTCTCGACCTTTTTCATTTCCCGGAGCACGAGAATTCTCGACCACTATTTCCCGGGAATTCCCGGGTTGTCGAGATATATGGATTTTTTTAAAAAATAATGTGTGATTTTACAATAAAACTACGCTTTTTATGTAATATTCAACAACATTCATTAATCAACAACGTTTATTTTTAGTTTCATTTGACTTTAAGTATAGAAATCTTTAAAAAAGCTCTAGCGAGATCTTTTAATCATTATTTCTACAAACAATTAGTAATAAATAAATAGTTTTTTTCTTTGGAAAAAACAAATAATATATCTTCTAAAAACAATGTCACCACAGTAAAACTTAGTACCTTACATACTAAATAACTTAATTTTAGTCTCTTTATGTACTACAAACTTTACAATTCGGTATGCAAAGTTTTTTTTTGGTATTTATGAAATATTTTTATTCGATAGCAAACACGAAAATAAAGAACAGATTTGAATATTTGTCATTTATAATGAGTAATTGCAAAGTTATGATTTTTTAAAGATTGTTCAACTTTTGTACTTAATGACGTCATCGATTGAAAATATCACGTAGCGACATGCAAATAAAGCGAAATGTTTAGTAAAAATGTTGCTAATTGCAAAATATTTCACGAATTTGTGATCCCAAATAAAATTATTACGATATTATACTAAACAAACCTATGTTTTTCGATGTTTTATTAATAAACTACAAGAACGAATGTCTTTGACATAACGCTGAAGGTCAAATACTGATACAGTTTTTTGCTCAAATAACGGTCATTTTAGCTCTGTTTGATTTAATTTCAAGAAAATATGTTTTTAAAAACATAATATCTCGAAATGTTTTCGTAATCAGCACCATTTTTGTAAAACTTTGCATACCGAATTATGTAGCATAAAATAAAACGTCAGTTTTTCAGTCAGGCATAAAAAAAATAACAATCAGCCTAGCTTAATAATTACGAGCAAGGTACCTTAGTTTAGTCTTTGTATCAACTATTCAATATTTCTTATAAATGGACAGTCTTTTCGTTACTTAAGTAAACAATAGAACCTAATAAATAATTAATAATCTTATCGTTATTATGACAATTACAATTTAAAGCGAAACTGCTTCAAAAGCTAGCCCACTATGTCTTGTTATTTATGAAATAAGCCTTTAAAAATACGAGGGCGTTTATAGCATCATCTGACAATCGGTTTCGTATTTTTGTCACAAAGTTTCCAGACAATGAGTAAACCCGTTCATTTTCTGTCGATGTAGGCTTTGCTGACATAACAGCTTTATACAAGTTTTCCAGATTAGGTGTTCTTTTGCCAGTTGAATTTATAACTGAAACTCTTTTTTAATCAAGCTTCTTGTTAAAACAGTTTCAATATTGCTTGAAGTGTCTGTGGCTGCCATTTCAATAGCCTGTTTTTGTCAAATTTTGGAGGGGGCGGGGTACTGTTGGTCACTCACACACCGCGTCGCACAAGCAAGCGCGTTATTAAGTTTTTAAAATTTTTGACTGAATTTCTCGATTTCTCGTCCACTTTTTTCTCGTCTCGAGTAAGGCAAAATTTCCCGGGAATTCTCGGTCCGAGAACTCTCGAAGAGAAACTCTAGCCAAAAACCATCATTTCGGATAGAGGAACCGAGTTTACGTCTTCCGTAATGGTTGAAACGTGTAGATTATTAGGTATAGAAAAACATATTTCCACCGCATACCACCACGAGACGTTAGGTGCTATAGAAAATACGCACAAACATCTAGGCGCGTATTTACGAATTCAGTGCGAAAATAATAAGGCCGATTGGAGCGACTGGGTTCCATTTTGGTGTTTTTCTTTTAACACAAGTGTTCACTCAGAGACGAAATACACTCCATACGAACTTGTATTTGGGAAAATGTGTAATTTACCAAGTAATTTATCAAAGGGAATCGATCCTCTGTATAATCATGACGATTACCCAAAAGAGCTAAAATACAGATTACAAAAAGCACAAGCAGATGCTAAGCAGAATTTGTTACAGAGTAAAATTAGTAGAAAGCTTCAGTACGATAAGAATTGTAATACTGTGAAATATAATATAGGTGATTTAATATTGCTGAAAAACCAAATAGGTAATAAGCTTGATAATGTTTATGAAGGACCTTATAAAGTGTTAAAGGATATTTCACCTAATGTTTTAATATCTAAGAAAAATAAAGAATTATTAGTACATAAAAATAATACGAAATTGTTTTATTATTAGTTTAAGATTTATTTACAGTTATAGTTTAATTAGTAAAAAAAATTTTTAATTGTGTTTTATGTTTATTATGTGTAATCATTTTTTTCTTAAGGATGGGTGTGTACCCTTATCTTTTCGGGGGAGATGTAGTGTTGCGACATAGCAATACAACTTAATTAGGTTACACATGTTATGTCCGTCGCGATATGCTTAGTCAGTAAGTTATAGTTGTAGTACTTTTTATTACTTTACGTTATTCAATAAACGACCACCAACAATCAAACATGTCTTTGATTTGATATACCGCCAATACCAACCTGACCACCAACACCACACACTTCAGTACAATCCATATTTTGAAAAAATGAAAAAATGTGAATGTAAAGAGTTTCTTTGTTGCTTCTTCTCTTTACGAACACCTTCCGAAGCAACGGATTAACGATTAATTTAAAACTTTGACGTTCAAAAAATGTTAGTATTTAACTTTATTTTGAAAAATAAACTGTTTGACTTTTTTTTTTGACTTTTATCTAGTAGCCATACTATTGACAAACAATTAAATACATACATACATATACTCACGGCTATAAATCCCTAGAAGGGTAGCCAGAGCTAAGGAACTTGAAGTTCCTCAGCCACTTTTGGAAGTTGCGTCGGAAAAAGATAGTGAAATAAAGGTTGTTGGCGATGGGTCTCCAACCGCATCGCCCAAAAATCCCTTAAAAGCCCCAATACCGTTAGTCGCCTCTTACCCACCGGAAGAAATGGGGTAGTGTTATTCTAAGCCGATACTACACAGCAATTCATTAAATGGACATTTATTTTGATGAAAATTGATAAAAACCTTATTTTTTTCAAAAACACTATTAATGAAGAGTCTGATAAAGTCGGTCGATGAAAAAACTAATCGTGTAAATATGAGGAGCAATAAGTTGGTGATGTGAGAGAGATTGCAATCATCAGCCAATAGATGGCGGTGCTGAATTAAAATTGAGATATTTACTATTATTTACAAACTATGCATTCTGAGGCTTAAACAGAATATTAATTTATGCGTAAGTAAAGTATAATATATCTATGAGAATATTAGTTAAAAATAGTTAAATAAACAAAAGTTATATACATATTCTCAAACCTACCAAATGAATACGCAAAATTCATACAATATGCTTTCAATTATCTTTATTCATACATATTCGCATAGTTGAATGTGAAAAAGAAGGATTAGTGCATCCTATTATTCTTACCTAACACAAAAGCAGAAAAAATACGCAAAAAGACTTTGACCACCCGGGATTCGAACCTGGGTCTTTCGTACTTGGTGTTTACCAAACGGTATACCGCTACGCCACGCAGACATTTGTGTAAGTCTCAAATTTGTGATATCCTATATATCTAGTAGTCATACTATTGACAAACAATTAAATGGATAATTATTTTGATGAAAATGGATGAAACCCTTATTTTTTCCAAAAAGACTATTAATGAAGAGTCCGATAAAGTCGGTCGATGAAAAAATTAATCGTGTAAATATGGGGAACCATATAAAAGTTATGTTTTTTTATGCTCCTGTGGGAACCCTTGCGAAATCCGGGATAAATTATATCCTATATGTTGGCCAGGTGTATAACCTACATTCATGCCAAATTTGCTCAAGATCGGTCCGGTAGAATTAACGTGATGAATGGACATACAGACATACAGACAGACAGACAGACATTTTTTTCAAAAATAGCAAATTTGGTTTCAGTATCGAAAATAAAACATATTCAACCAGTTTTTTTTTCTTCAATGTACAGTTTTGACCTCGTTACAGTCTTATTATAGTAGTATAGATAGTATAGATAGATTATCATTATAAATTCAAGATGGCCGCCGCTACAAAATGGCGGATAATTTAGGTTTTATTTATCCCATCAATATGGGTATCAAATGAATGTGCTCAACTAGTAGAATACAATGTGCTATATAAAATTAAAATCCATGATGGCGGCCTCTACAAAATGGCGGATAACTTAGGTTTTATATCAATCCCATCAAAATGGGTATCAAATGAAAGGTCTCAACAAGTAGAATACAATTTACTATGCAAAATTAAAATCTAAGATGGTCGCCATACAGTGCACTATACCAAATCAATAATTTAGATGGGCGCAGCCCTAAATGGCATATAATAATAAGATTTAAATTTAGAAATTGAATCTGTAATTTATTTAGGTATCTGATTAATCCAGCCTGAATCCACCACCCAAGTCAAGATTTTGTATCGTGTTGAGGACTGTGTGGCGTTAGGGTGGATAAAAATGATATGTCGTTAGCGTTTTCCCCTCAAGACTCAGGCGCATCTTATTGTACATAGCCTTGCCCCTTTATTGGACCTCTGGAGGGGTCGACCGTTTAAATGTCCATTACTCGTGGGAACAAAATGTTAAAAAAATATATAAATAAAAACTAGAAAATAAAAATAGGTAAAAAAACTTTTTAAGTTAAACGGTTTTATTATTAACATACAGAGCAATGTTTAAGATAAATGTACTGTAGTGGTAGTATACAACATGTATATATAATGTATTCTGTTGTAGGGTCAACTTCAGGGAGTGTGGAGGTTTTGAAATAAAAACCCAAAATAGCGGTACACTTCGTATAATTTCATCTTTCACAACCACTTGCCGATACAACGGACTACTGACAATTGCCCACGCAAAAACAGAGATTGTATATTTATACCTTACCTAACCTCAAATCAACTGACAGTCTTATTAATAATACTTTAATCAAATTTACATAATCATTATTATAACTCATTTATAAATAAATAATAACATTTTAGAAATGAGTATTTACTAAAATTATGGATTTAATTACAATCATTATTTTAATCAGCGTGAGCTGTTTTGAAGTAAAGTCAAACAAGTATCTCATTATTCATACACGATACCACTAATACTTATTAAATAGGTAAATAATATGATTACACAATAAAACTATACAGTTTATCAATTATAAATAGTATAAATTATACAGTATAACAGCCAATCATAGCACACTCATTATTATAAGCTTACAGCTCGGCCTTCCTGTTATAAGCGAGTCCCTTCGCTTTTGGAAATATTTTTTTAAAGAATTAATAAAACTTTATTATTTTATATATTTTTTTTATACATAGGTAAGTTCTTGAAATAACTTGTAAATCCTGGTAACAAGTGATTCAAAATTAACAGGTCCTAATGTGTTAATCCGTACTAATGTTTCATAATTGCGATTGCATTAACTTTTTATACATATATATGCACACACATATCATACACATAGTTTTACAGACATTTACATATTATTTACACATTCAATATACATATATATTTTTATTTACATATTCTACATTACACACTTACAATGTATTTTTTTATTTTTTATTTATACGAATTGTAATATTAAGCACATAAATATAGAATAGAATAGAACCCATAATGGTACTCATCACGTACCTCCTCCTCACAGTCCATATATGTCCCCACCAAGGGGCTCCAGCCCACCCTACATAGGGCGATCTGGCCACAGTCCACCACGCCGGCCAATTGCGGGCTGGCAGACCAACGACCACCACCGCAACAGTAGCCGGAAGCGACGGCCCAACGTGCCCTCGGAAGCACGGAATCATCTTAATTCTCGGATAGTCATGTGATTCAAGCCTGCAATATCCCTCCAAACTCGGTCAAATCTTACAAATCAAATTTGTAAGGTGATCACCCCCCCGGGGATCGAACTCGAGACCTCCGCACCCGAAACCAAGCGCTATACCGCGAGGCCACGGAGGCAGTCATCACAGTTAAAACATTTTACAAAGATTACACTGCTAAACAGAAGCACAATTGGTGGCTTAAAACTATCTCTTCCAGACAACTCTTCAATGGAGAGATCAATACGTTAGTAAAAAGAATAGGCAGATTCACAACTCACATACTCGTGAGGTTATAACTTAATTATTAATTATTTGTTTATATATTATATCGTACTTATGTGATTTTCTTATATATATTTTTTTATTTATTCACTATTTAAATCGCTTAGATCATTACTGCCTTCTAGGTATGACTGTCATTAGGGAGTGCTTTTAAGACGCGGTACGAGCCTTAATGTCACAATCAGAACTACTATGGTGGTTGCTATGGAAATTTATTATACTGTATGGGACCCCATGTATCAAGTTTATATAAAAATGCTTCAACAAAATCGAAATAAGTGTATTAAACACCTCACTATAGATTTCCATATTTAGACAACCTTCCTAACTTCATCATCATCATCATCATCATCATCATCAGCCACTGGGCGTTCTAACTTTAAAACCCTTAAGATGTGCAAAGGACACTAGGGATCAACTAATTTTAATGAAAACCATCCATAAAAAGGACTTGTAATCAAGGTTAAACTTCAGTTGTTCGTCCTACAATACTAGAATCCGATTCACATTCCACACCCCATTTTCCGAAGCTGACATTATTTTTTTTTAAGCATTTATTCATTTTAAATACTTTTGTAAACAGTTGGACTTTGTTGAATCAGCCGATCAACCTTTAATGTTCGAGTCCTAAAACTTTCTCATGATATAATTATTTAGATTATGAATTTATTTATTTTAAAGTATGTATTTTAAGTACTTTTATCCATCGATATATGTATCTTATCTTGCCATACAACGCGGTAACGCTTCAAGCATCTTAGGTACCCTTTCCCGATAAGAGGAACTGGAAGATGTTTTTAGATTTTAAGTTAGGTTTTTTTTTTTTAATAATATAAAATTTTTCTTTTTTAAATTTATATATGCCTGACCATGATAATTTAATGTACAGGGTTTATTAATACCTTGACTTTTATTTAGTAAGCTTTATGATAATGGTAAGCTAGTTCTACTTAATAATAATAATATCATAATTAATTATACATGTACATGTTTTTAAAATCTTGTTATATTCGCTTGGTCTGGTGGGGATGACAATCTGATGCCTTCAAACGAATTTATCTCTATAAACTATCCATATCATAGCCGATGTACAATTATTTTGTTTTAAATACTTATTTTAATTTGCAATTTTCTATATCAACTTCAAAATTAGTATACTATACATTGGTAGAAACTTTAGAGGTCATCCTTGCTTGAAATATTGTGTACAGTTTGTTTCTCTAATAAATATTAAGCTATGGTAAAATGTACATAATTATGATTTATACCATTTTAATTTATTTTTACCTTCCCCTGCTCGTGG
Source organism: Bedellia somnulentella (assembly GCA_963576735.1). Taxonomy (NCBI): domain Eukaryota; kingdom Metazoa; phylum Arthropoda; class Insecta; order Lepidoptera; family Bedelliidae; genus Bedellia; species Bedellia somnulentella. The sequence continues at coordinate 10,212,471 of OY755174.1, forward strand.
TTCTAATTATATTTTTAACAAATGGAAGCAGGGCGAAAATCTACAGTTATAGTCTTGACAGTCATGATGAGCGACACTTTTAAAGTACAGAAACAATGTTAGTGTATAGTGAGTGGGTGACCCTAGTGTTGCGGATTCAATACTAGCCCTATAAAAATTCACGTATTTGACATTTTAGCCCATTCGTACACTTTATCGTAATTGATATATTGCAATGATAGAAGTTTTTTTTTTTTTATAATATATTTGCATCGAAATCTTTTATTTCGGATCCAAAGCAAAGCATATAAAATGGTAATAATTACAGTCTTAATTTGGACATGAATAGCTAAAAATTTAATATTTGATTATGACTTAAATACCAGAATTAACGAAAATAAGACAATTATAATTCACACAGACAGTTCATCTTGATGCCTAAGCCGTTGTAGGCAGCTATCGTGTCCGCGAGAGGATCACAGGTATACAGGAGGTATACCCTTGTTGACGTTTATGCTATGATGTTTATCACTCTCTACCAACCCATGCACCTATACACCAGCATATCTATTATGGTTAAGATATCTCAAAGCTACTAAAGATTTTGGCTAAAAATTACTTAAGATTTAAGAAAACTTCAGAAGAAAAGTATTGAATGTTTGATGCTGATTTGGTTTATATGGCAAATAAAACATAGTCTCCACCGATGTACGTCTTTATCGTTCGTTTTACGTTCTGAACTTCTACGTTGTAGTTGTAATGCTCACGGGATTTATCAGAGCCCTACCTATAGCCCTGAGTAGAGGTATACCCTTTGGAACTATCATATCAAAGTTGAGCTCTCTGGCTTTAGTAGGTTTTATGACAGAGCGTGACTTACATTACAACCTCTACACAGCAATTTAGTGCTACCCCATTTACTTTGATGTCAGTTAAGTATTTATCAAGTTCCAGGTCTAAAGCTGAACTTGAGCTATTTCATTGTTTTTCATTTTTATCCTTCGGGTTACCCTTCTTGGTATGTATATATTTTTTTTTGTTCGCTGTAATGAACTGACAAATGAGAAGACTTTTCCAGCCAGACCAGGTGAACAAGGCGGTCTTAATTATAATAATTTATCTTTGATATTGTTGATATTATTTAATTTAAGTAATGGAATTTAGTTTTATTATTTAAATACAGTATCTTATTAATTTGCAATACTGAACACTAATGTAAAAAATATAAAATGTATACAAAACAGGAACAATACATTCACAAATTGTAACTATGATCAATTTTTGAAACAGAATATTCAATTTATTAAATCAGTAGTAGTCCCCATTTGATGTAAATATTAAATATTGGTTTTAATATCATTACATCAATAAGGCCTCCGCGACAAAGTGAAAATTCCGGCATTTGCCCAACAGGTTAGCCCAGTCCGGAGACCAAATATAACAAACTTTTTGAAATTACCCGAAAATTCAAATCGTTTTCTATTATTATTATTTTAGATTGAGCTACAATTAAACATATTCGTAAAACCTTACATTGTTAAGCTACTACCTAGCATTAATTGAGTTTATATAGTTAAATAATTACAAGTTGTATTTTGCCCTTTTCGGTAAATAAATTTGAATTTGAAGCATCTTGTCCATCGCAAAAGCAAAGTACATTTGCGATCAATTTTTCGCCTTGAGAATCATTCAAGATGGTCACCATATTGATCAACTTTAACCGTATTAAAGAAATTAAAAACTTGTTCGGGTTTAAGCAGCTGCCTGAGCACCTACCCTACACCGTGCAGCAGACAATCTACATCCTGGCGCCCATTAATTTTACATTAATTTAGTAGATTGTTTTTGGCGTAATAATATTTATCAAGCGATTCTCCGTACTGAACTCTTTCAGCCAGCATCTCAGACAAAATAAACAATAGCTCATCCATTATCATTTACCCTACGTCGTTTCAAACTAAGCGACCCAACCAAAGAGCTGCGGTTACTGTCTATTTTGTTTTGGGAATAGTATCCACCCTCGCGTTTGCGTGCACAATGCTGTGAACATCGCTCCCTGCTATTTTCTCGTCCTCGCGCTAGGCGAAGGCTCTCGTGTACGCCGAACCGGCTTACGAAGAGACCTCTCCGCTGTTATTGGACTATTCGTTGTTCACCTGTTCACCTCGATTGACCTCGGTATCACGCTCCCGTAATACCCACGGTCGATTTACCTCGGTATCACGCTCCCGTAATACCCACGGTTGTCGATTGACCTCGGTACCACGCTCCCGTAATACCCACGGTCGTTCAGCATAACGCTTCCTGTCATCTCCAACACCTCCGTGTTGATTGGCTTTTTTTTTTTTTGGCACCTCCATGCCAATTCTGCGCTCAATCTATCGTAACTGAGGCTACGACTCCTGCTCTCTTCTCGATCCATGGTGGAGAACTGAAACTGACAAATTTCAGCTTAGTAAACAATCAAGCCAACCCTCAGTACACATACTTTAGCTTCTTTGATCTCAATGGGCCTAACAGTTAGTATAACGCAAATCCAATTTTCTTTTATTGAAATTAAAGGCGACCTTCGCAAATGTAACTTAAATATTTCACTGATAACAAATGTACGGCTGATTATTTTATTAGAAGGTAGTTGTTAAAAGTTTCAAAATGTTTAATTCTAACTTTGTATTGCAAACTAATATTTAAACAGTTACTGTATTAATCCTTGGTCATGTAATTCTCTTACGGATTCACGGTATTATCTTACACACGCTTTGTACAGCTTTACAGGGGGCCGAAGAAAATGTATAATACCTACTTGGTTTAATAAAGAATATTTTGATTTTGACGTTTTTACCTCTTACGTGAATAATATGAAGACACTACAATAAGCGGGTGACTATCTCAAATTTAAAATAAATAATAAAGATATTATGCATCATGATGAGTATTAAAACAACTATGTGTTCCTTCGTATTATGTTCCAAAACTAGATTTATAAACATAAAAGGCCTCAATATTTTTTTTTTATTTATTTTTTCAAACTTACAGGTTTGCTAAAATTTTAGTAGCAGTAGTAGTAGTAATTTGTAGTAAACCTATAGCAAGTTTGCAGTTGAGTTGTACAAAATATAAAAAAACAACCTGGATACTCACAACCAGGCATGGTGTAAGCAATGCGAGCAATGCATCACACGTAATATCGCTCGGACGCGTACTGATACATTAAGCGGCCAGTAGGTACACAATGGCCGACGATGGGCCACGCTTCGCAATTGGCAATTGTTGGCCACGATCAATTGGTGTTTACACAATGGCCCATTGCTCATTACTGTCTGGCAATCCACTTGCGACGGACGTCGAAGTAATTATGGTTGCAGCTATTTATTTATTATTATGCATGTAATTTATTTTATTTATGGCGCTATTTATGTTATTTTTACGTCATATAGTGATTATCAATACATTTTGCAATAAAATATTCCAAAAAAAGTATAAGTATCTATGAGCGGTCGGTGACGAACTAAACAATGGCCCATTGTGGAAACACCACCGGCCATGCTACGCCACGATTCCTTTGAAGTGTGCCCGAAAAACCGACAACTTCGCCATTGCGCGCCACGATCGGCAATTGTCCGCCATCATGCACCATTGCCCCCTGTACACAGTGGCGATGGCGAGCAGTGGGCCATCGTCCGCCATCGTGTACTGGCCGCTTTACACATTACTCGACCATTCCAAACATCACACTTAGCATGGCACTACATTTCATTCCATTACACTACCATAGAGCACTGCAGTGTGATGCCGCGTGATTGATCGGTAACGAACGTATGGGTAAGCAAATGAAAGTGATACTTAAAACGATAGCAATAAAAATATCCTACAGTCAATAGTTGTTTTAATTAATAAAATAATAGCAAAAAGTTTTAAATTGTATTCAAAGAGTTTGGTTAACATCGATGAATCCAGTCAACATTCGTCTCAGGCATGTATTTTATTTAATTCAGTGTAACTAAACTCTTACTACATTAAAATCAAATTGTAGTTTTCTAGGTTTACAACTAATGCATTAAGTTTTCATAATTTTGGATTAGCACCGGGACATTCAATTTATTTCTAAAATCAAGTTCAATATAATTTATTGATTGATTTTGATAATTGTTTGATATTTAAAATCGTGATATCTTGACATACATTTCGAATCTTTGTAAACATCAAATGAATCCATGCACATTGCTAGTCCTAAGCCTGGACCACACTTGAGTTAAATAAACGCGAGTAAAAGTATGATGACAAAATAACTTTATTCAAAAACGTATAAATATTTAAAAAGTAATGGATACATTTCTTCTCTAATCCCGTCTTACTCGCTCACGTAATTCTATAACTACCTATAACACTGCTATTCTACCTCATGTGATATATTTATATTCCCATTACACGAAATATTTAATTAATTACACAACACCACACGCCTGATAGTAGGAATTGTTAGATCGTAGCATCACATGTAATGCTTTAAACAGATGTTGTAATGCCATATGTCATGATTTCAAAGTGTACTGTTTTCGCACGTGTACTCACAATCATAAACGAAAAATGTTTTAGAAAATTCACTATACGGTATATCGATCCAACATTTCAATATTATTCGATAATCAGAGCTCTATACCAATCTTCAGATCGATAAGTTGACAAACAGTAGCTTTGAAAAAAAAAACAATATGAGCTATCGGGAAAAAAAGGACTAGATATCAGGCTCAAGTATGTAACAGATTAACACTCTTATGTATCGCCCCTATGTTTTTGAGAATAAATGAAAATTCTTTTAAAATACTTTCTTGCCTTCAATTGAAATAGACTTTATTATTTACGACTGTTTATGGATGCTATTTTATAAAGAAGAATGCAATTTCAACATACCAAGGATTCTAATTACGCAAACACAAAAAAAAAGAACAGGGTACTTACGTAGGCGCAGTACGAAAAACGTGATATTTTTCGCCTATCCTCACTTCTGAGTTGTAGGGTCAACTTCAGGGAGTGTGGAGGTTTTGAAATAAAAACCCAAAATAGCGGTACACTTCGTATAATTTCATCTTTCACAACCACTTGCCGATACAACGGACTACTGACAATTGCCCACGCAAAAACAGAGATCGTATATTTATACCTTACCTAACCTCAAATCAACTGACAGTCTTATTAATAATACTTTACTCAAATTTACATAATCATTATTATAACTCATTTATAAATAAATAATAACATTTTAGAAATGAGTATTTACTAAAATTATGGATTTAATTACAATCATTATTTTAATCAGCGTGAGCTGTTTTGAAGTAAAGTCAAACAAGTATCTCATTATTCATACACGATACCACTCATAGACGACTATACCACTAATACTTATTAAATAGGTAAATAATATGATTACACAATAAAACTATACAGTTTATCAATTATAAATAGTATAAATTATACAGTATAACAGCCAATCATAGCACACTCATTATTATAAGCTTACACTGTGTAACCATAACAATAAATAAACAGTTCTATACGAGCACTCAAGCGTTTCATTCGTCTCCACGTCACACCTCCGTATATGGCGACCTTGCCAGAGAGGCGCTGCCGCGCCTTTTAACCAACCGAACATTACTTTAAAAATATGGGAAAATCACAATCGAAAAGTGAAGAGACAATTGTGGTACAAAATTCAATAGGAGGAAATAATGAATCCTATATTGAACAAATAAAATTTCCTCACCGTTTGCGGGCCAACTGCCCAACGACGGATTAAACGTTTCTTCTATCGCACATTAAGTCGATAATTTGTAGACAATTCGGTATGCAAAGTTTTACAAAAGTGGTGCTGATTACGAAACCATTTTGAGATATTAAGTTTTTAAACAATATATTCTTGAAATTAAATCAAACAAAGCTAAGATGACCGCTATTGTATGTAAAAACTGTAACAGTATTTGACCTTTAGAGTTATTTCAAAGACATTTGTATTTGCAGTTTATTAATAAAATATCAAAAATCATAGGTTTCTTTAGTATAATATCGTAATAATTTCATTTGAGATCACAAATTCGTGAAATGTTTTACAATTAGCAACATTTTTATTAAACATTTCGCTTTATTTGCATGTCGCTACGTGATATTTTCGATTGATGACGTCATTAAGTACAAAAGTTGAACAATCTTTAAAAAATCATAACTTTACAATTACTCATTTTAAATGAAAAATATTCAAATCAGTCTTTTATTTTCGTGTTTGCTATAATGTAAGATCATCAAATTTAGGATACACAGTCATTCGGGTAGACATACCAGACAAGGGCAAAAATAAATAAATATAATTAGCTTACATTAAATAAAACGAACTTGTTTGCTTACAATAATAGTTATTACATACATACATACATATACTCAAGGCTGTAAATCCCTAGAAGGGTTAGCCCGAGCTAAGGAACTAGAAACTCCTCAGCCACTTTCGGAAAGTTGAGTGAGGTAAAGATGGTAAAATAAAGGTTATTGGTAATGGGTCTCCAACCGCTTCGCCCAAAAATCTCTTAAAAGCCCCAATAACGTTAGTCGCCTCTTACGTACACCCACCGACAGAAATGGGATAGTGCTATTTTAAGCCGACACTACACAGCAACTAGTTAGGGGTTGTCCATTAATCACGTGAGGCTTGAAAGGGGGGGGAGGGGTTTGATAAAAATCACGAAAATAACACAATGGGGAGGGGGGGTGTAGTGAGATATCTCGTGTATTTAATTTTTCGTCAAACGCTCGATTTTTAAACAAATATTAAGCGGCACATTTTTATTATGGTCCTTAATTTCAGAATAAAATAAGATTATAGTTTATACTTACCGGTATTTAAAATAATATAATATTTAGAAAATTTTAAGATTCGTTGTAGCTACTAAAAATACACGTGATGTTGAGAAGGGGGAGGGGGGGTGGTCTTAAACCTCACTACTCATCACCAATGGGGGAGGGGGGGTTAAAAAATGCTAAAATGAGATCATGTGATTAATGGACAACCCCTTATTAATTAAATTAATATTATATAAATTGTTTTATTAAGACATTTCAATACATAAATAAATTAGCCTGTATGATGTAAAGTTATTTCCCTTATAATGGTTATTTTTTATTTACTGGCAATACTAATATCGATGACAGCGACAGCCCTTACCGGCCAAGAAAAGATTGTGGATCTGTAACGTTTTTAGTACATCTATGTCTCTAGTTGTATATGGGCGTTTTTCAAATAAATGGCCCGCTACGCAACCGGAATTCCGGTTTTCAAATATTCAATATCATTGTTAAATTCGTTACAGTTTTATAGAATATTTATTAAACTTTGCAAAAAATATAACAGTTTGGCATTTAAATAAATAATTTGACCAGAAAATATTTTTTTCTACATCAAACAGCACTTGAAAAGTTCCTATTCGTTACGTTGCAAATGTATTGATATTAATAAAAAGCTGTAATATTTTTATGTTTTTTATTTAAAGTTATATTACTTAACTTTGTTATCAACTAATTTAACATATATAAAGACTGTGCCATGATTATTTTCATTAAATTAAAACAAAATTACCTCCAGTAAGCAACACTTTTCTGACAATAGACCAAATTTTAACACGTTTTTAAGAAACATGCAATATATATAACAATTAGCTCTTGGAACAAACGATAGAAAATATATTAATAAGCATCATCAAGCTTTAATATCAGACATAATCTTATAAAAATACAAAAACAAATGGTATTTTCTTAATTAACTCACAGCACGATAGTTACGACAGGGAAATGTCTTGTTAGTAATTGGAATATAAGGCTGCGTTCACAAAGCTATGTATTGCGCCTATCATAAACTATATCAAAATAATAATCAGTCAAAATACTAAAAGTACAGCAACATCAATAAGGATACAATTATATAATAAATAAATACCCTGTCCCACCAAAAGTTGAAAAAACTAAGTTTCGGACTTCAAAAGTATGTAGGTAAAATTACGTGCCTAGACTATAGAGAATTTCGTTATCACAATGTAACATTTGTATCACAACTAAACAGGTTAACAAAAATGGTATTCATCATTTCACAAAAGAAAAACAAAATTAAGTCAAAATTATTCCGAAATTTGCAGTCGAACGAGACTTGATTAGTATTGTCTAGTTTACACATAAAACAACTTTTTATTTCGGAATTAAAGGGAATTATCAAAATATTTTAAACTTACATCTAGGTTCATTACAAATTATTTTAGCAATAATCAGTCAACTAGTTTCTCTTCAGTCTATAATAAACTATATAAAAATAATAATCAGTCGAAATACTAAAAGTACAGCAATATCAATAAGGATACAGTTATACAGGATGGCATTTGAACCTTTAACGATTTTTTCAGCGAAACGGCTAATCAGCTGATCAACTTTGTATGAAGAAGCGAATTTATTTGCACGAATTTTTAAAAGTTGTAGAACAAAAGCTGTTGCTTTTGACCTCAAGAACCGTTGGTGAAAAAATCGTTAAAGGTGCAAATGCCACCATGTATAATAAAGAAATACCCTGCCAAACCTCCTACCAAAAGTTGAAAAAACGAAGATTAAAAAGATAAATTATATTTCAATGTTACATCCTCAAGATTTAGTAAACCATGTAGTCCGATTCAGGATACACTGCATGGTCACACCATTTTAGAGTGAGGAATAACGATTTTTCAAGTTATTCCGTTCACCAATCGGTCTCTCGTCCTCCAATCTCGTTCCTATGTTCGGTCCTTCATTTCTTTTTAGGTGTGCTGCATTGGAAACACGTCTCGTCTCCGTAAAATAAAAATTGTTACATAATCATTCATCAAGTAAATATATGAATTGACAATTCATTTTTGATAGTTGGCGGCAAAAATGGCGGTGAGTAATATAATCATTTTATGTTCTTAAGCCCCTTAATGAGTTATTATACTTATTATACAGTTTTTTCTTCAATCCACTTTTTTAAGTGATGGTGCGATACTGCGCAGAAAGTGACTTAATTCTAATTAACTTTATCAATGACCCACTTTTTAGTCTTATTAAAGTGATAATAAGTAATGTAATATTACCCAGAAGATTGAGGTAATGTATATCTAAAGTGGTTTTACCTACGCGATACAGCGTAATAAGTGTCATGAATCATAAAAACAGTAAAGATGTTCAATATTAAAATTTTCTTAAAGAGATAATAAGTAATATTAACCAGAACATTGATTGTCATAATGTATTTTCTTGAACTGGTTTTACACGATATCTCCCAAAAGGTGACATGATTAATATGTATAACCAACTACTAAAATTTCAAAACGTGATAAGGCGTTATACCAAAAGGTTTATTTAAAATACTTTTCTTTTGTACGAGATACCTACTTCAGCATTATTATCAATCAGTACATAGTTACTACATGTATATTAAATAATACAATGTGCACCTACCGTACGTTGTCACAATGAATAATATTATACATCGACAACTTTTTAATCTTCTTAAAGAGGTAATACGAGTTATTATCCAGAAGATCAATTGGCATGCGCTTTCCTAAAGTGGTTGTACGAGATACTTCCCAGAAAGTAGCTTTATTCATTTCAGCATTATCATCAATCAGTAAATAGTTACTACATGTATATCAAATAATACGGTGTGCACCTACCGTACGTTATCACAATGAATAATATTATACATCGACAACTTTTTAATCTTCTTAAAGAGGTAATACGAGTTATTATCCAGAAGATCAATTGGCATGCGCTTTCCTAAAGTGGTTGTACGAGATACTTCCCAGAAAGTAGCTTTATTCATTTCAGCATTATCGTCATTCAGTACATAGTTACTTCATGTATATGAAATAATACGGTGTGCACCTACCGTACGTTATCACAATGAATAATATTATACATCGTCAACTTTTTAATCTTCTTAAAGAGGTAATACGATTTATTATCCAGAAGATCAATTGGCATGCGCTTTCCTAAAGTGGTTGTACGAGATACTTCCCAGAAAGTAGCTTTATTCATTTCAGCATTATCATCAATCAGTAAATAGTTACTACATGTATATTAAATAATACGGTGTGCACCGACCGTAAGTTTTTACTATAAAAACGTTGAGTTGTCGGAAAATAATGTGTCATACGAACCAGTACGAATGACATACCCTAGCAAGAAGAAACTAAAGGTCGAGACGACCATAGTTCCCATCACTGACGAGTTCTCTGAACATTGGGGTTATATATCCCAGCAGGATTAACATGAAACAGTATGATGGTAAGTATATCGACAGGTACCTGATAATCTACTCAGTGAATTTCACTTGAGGTGCTGACTTTGCCGTAATAATAGTTTGGAAAAATCACAAACACAATATCAGCTTTGATTGCCTTTTGGCTCTTAGTTATATATCCAATAACTTTGTTATGGATAAATCAACATCATTATTTTGAATAATCACATGGTAATAATGTTTTTCATTATTACTCACATATGAAAATTAAAATAGTTTTCATTATTACCCACATACGAAAAACGACGGACTATCTTGCTGTCTAATTATGATGCCCACATGGCATTACAAGACCGCCGCCGCAACTGTCCCCGCTCGCTACGGTTGTGCTTGTACCTGCCGTGATGAAGACCGTGATGGACATGTCGCGTCACTGCCGCCGCCGCCGCCACCGCCGCCGGCCGCCACCTGCTAGACGCTCCCAGATACACTCAGTGTCGTCACAATGCACATAAGTGCTGATGATGCTGATGATCCATTCATATCTTTGTAAATTATAACGTCGTGGAAGGGTGTAAGATTTTTTTTTCATAAAATTCATTTTGTCAACTAATTTTTGAAATTTTTGAGGGCCACGTATCAGAAACGTTTTATTCATGTGTTGTAAATGAAATATATGTATTATATTCATATATGTGTGATTGAGATTGTAGATTAGTTCTTAAACCGAGAAATTCATTCAGAGATCATAAGGGAATCATCTCGAATAACACAATAGATTCAAAGGAATCTTACATTTTGTTTCTTTTAGCAATTGTACATATGCCTTTACCAAAAGTAAAGAACACGAAAAAATTTAGTTTTCACAAACTTGATAAATTTTATCGTTTTCCTTCTAGACCATTACGTTTATCTTTACGAATGTCTCTGTTGGTATTTAGTAAATACAGGGCTCCAATAGCATAACTGACACAATTGAAACCTCTCCATCGCAAAACCACTTACGTGTTTGCAATTGCCAACATACAAATTTGAATTTGTTACTTGTTCATATATTTTTACATATTTAAATAAAGAATTTTCTAATATAAAAATTATATATAAAAAGCAGTTGGTCTTTGGAAGTTTTTACACTAAACTTATATTATTACATTTTATCTGAATCACCTTTTGCAGAACGTATTTATAACTGCTTATGGATCCGCATGCAAGGGCGGTTATTTTTATGTCTATGGTCTTTTCATGGTCATACGAGGTCAAAACAAACTGAAGATAGTTCCCTTTTATTGGGTTTGAATCTAGTTGGTTTTAGAAATATTACTATACAAAAGCATATCGCAGGTATGTAGCAGGGTAGGTATGAAATTCCCTTATATTTCTTACGTCAATAATTTACTTTTATTTAATTGGATAGTAATCGAGAGCATGCTATCGTTTTTTGTTTTGTATGTATACATACAATCATATCTCACGCCATTGGTTCCCGTTTGGGTGAGCAGTGACTGTCAATCGCCTCTTTGTGCAACCGAACTATATTTTCGTAAACCTATGTATAACTAAAGGAAAATACTGATACAGGCCAAGATATGGTTTTCTTTTAAACACATATTCTGTCAAGGCGAGTCATAAATATACCTATTTACATCACAAGCAAAACATATTGTATAATATTCATACATATGTTATATTTAATTTTATTACAATAATATTCTTGATTGCAACATGATCTTCATGCTTATAATATTTTTTCATTCCATTTGTACCTTGAAACTGCAATTCTCAATGTTTCCTTTTTTGAACATTCGACATATATTAAATAAAGGTGTAGAAATACAGACTTTTTTTTTTGGCCTTAACAAATTCAAAGGCTCTCTCTTTTTTATTTATTTATTAAGTCATAAAATATGTTTAAGAAAATCTTATAAACTTTAAAGATATTATAATAATGTCTATTACCTAAAGTTTAACAAAAAGAAAGCATTGTTAATTCTGTCTTGTTCTGATTATTTTTCCAGTCGAATTAGTTAAGCAGTTTCTACTGAAATCGTCTAAAATATTGTTAACTATGGTATGGTCATACATGTATATATGGTTGGCAATAGGAAGTACTATTATACCTCTATAGGTATGGTGTATCAAATACAGAGTGCACTCATTTATAATTTTTATGTCCTAAAAACAATCAACCAACAACAGTTTGGCGACCAATTCAAATCAAACCTTTCCTCTTGGTTTGGACTTATTCCTAAGCATATAAATATAATTGTTTTTTAATCTCGGGAGTATAAGTAATTTATAAATATTATTCTTAAAAATAAATTTATTAAGAAAAGCATTCTTATCTTCTTGTATAGATCTCAAGATATAGTTGCTACATGTATTTTAATTCTTCTTTCAAATACTTTGGCTACAAAGATTCATCTTTCTATTTCGAAAGAAATTTTCGTTAATCATTTTACATTTACAATGACATAAACACTTTTTGGCTGCGTACTGATCAGGGATGCCCATTGGTAGTTTAAGAAAGCAAGTAGATAGACTGGCTAGTTGACCTGTTTGGTAAAGCTTTATTTTTTATCATCCTATATGTGATAAACAAAATATGTATTTTGACTTTTGGTATTATACTAGTTTTAGTAGTAAATGACAGTTTTTAAATACTTTGAAATTTAATGGGAAATGGACTTTTAACCTTTAATTGTAATAATTTTATTGTTTGCAATAATTTATTGAACCAAATACATGTTATCATTTGCAACCAGAACTCTAAACATCTACATGGTTTACTAAATCTTGAGGATGTAACATTGAAATATAATTTATGGTTAAAAGAACTTACCTAAGTGAATTTCTACCAAAATTATATGAAATGTTACATCCGAAGAGATTTAGTACCCACCCTAACCCAGAGAAAGGTGAACCTATCTAACCCTTCAGTTGCAAATTCACAGCTAAGATACCTCTAAAATAAATGAAGGACCGAACATAGGAACGAGATTGGAGGACGAGAGACCGATTGGTGAACGGAATAACTTGAAAAATCGTTATTCCTCACTCTAAAATGGTGTGACCATGCAGTGTATCCTGAATCGGACTACATGGTTTACTAAATCTCTTCGGATGTAACATTTCATATAATTTTGGTAGAAATTCACTTAGGTAAGTTCTTTTAACCATAAAATATTCATATAATGCAAATTCGTAGTAAACGATAACTATAGCAATGAGATCGCGGCTTTATGGTTCCAGTTAGTAATGAAAATCATTCCGCCTGTATATAACGTTATGATCATGACGTTACGAAAGTCCATTTTTAAAAATTAAAACCTTAAAATACATCAAAATACAATATATTCGATCATTTCCATTCTTTTAAATGATACCTAAATACTTCGTTCGAACGGTAATAAGAAGTGTTCGTGTGTAAACAATAGTATCTTTACACAAAAAATCGTACTTACGGGAGCAAAATTTTGGCCCACGGTCAGGTCGCAACCATAACAAACCATAGACTCCTAGAACACCGGAAGTCATGATTTCATTCTGTTAAAAGTGGGTTGCTAGACCTAAAAAACGTTTTAGATTTGGTAAAATTTATTTTTTAAGACGGTAAAACCTACCGTTACTTGATGGAAATTCCGGTATACCCGAATTCGTGGACAACAATTTTTCTTAATTATTTCAATATTTTTCTTTGAAAACCCTATAAAAACGTTTATTAGAAAGCATGACAAAGCCATTTTTAAGGAAAATTACCTGTTTTTCGGTGACTTTTCCATACATAAATTCTGAGATATGACACATGAAAGTGTGCAAAGTTGCGTGAGACATCGAAAAATAGGGGGGTATGTCGTCATATTTTTTTTAATTACTCATATTTCGTTACCTTTTCATGTATTTTTTATATTGTGCATTTACTTGTGTTTAAATTTCCTTTCATTTGATATATCACATATTTGATATAAATGACTTAAAATGTAAATATTACGGTGTAAAGTCAGAGGACATGCTGTTTTCGCCTGGTCAAAACTTTTGAAAAATGCCCATATGTAAATGCTCTAAGGTACGTACGAGTATAGACTATACTCGTTATAGTATTCTTTGACTTGTATCATCTATTGTCTGTGACTAAAGCTTTCTCTTCTCTCTGGGCTCAAAAGGTCTAGAAACCATTAATAAATAAAAAAAAAACTCTTCTCTCTCTCTTTGTCTGTGTGTTAGATGTGCTGATTGATTTCGTTTTCTTTAGCTTTTCATTTCGGTATTGAAATCAGAAAATCGACGCGTGGAACTGGTAGCCACATAGTCTACCAAAACCATTATTTAAGTGCCAACTACTAGGTGTTTCTTCAAGAAACCCAAATAACAAGGCAAGTATGAAATAACTGTCTTACTATTTAATTTGTCACACGTACAGCTTCGTTATTTGCATGCGGCGTGAAGCGTCACACATCGTTCATATAATTCGATGTGAATTCTGCGAAAAAAGACTTACAGAAGTCTTCATAACATATTCTGCTTTATATTTTGAAAATCTGGTTTTTATTCAAAACTTTATTAACGGAATGCCGTGTTTTGTATCGGCTTAGAATAGCACTATCTCAACTCGTCCTGTATGTATATGAAGAACGAGAGAAGAAATATTATCTTTGATTATTATATTTCCTTTCAACTTCCATAATTTGGGAAAAAAAAAATATATGAAATAGCAGGATACTCTATCCGTATTCCGGATATTTTGGCCTGTAAGTATTTTTCGCCGCCTGGTCCCGTTTCGGATATCTGGTCAATTTGGTGCCATTGGATTTCGATTCTACACAATTTAGCTTATAATTCTCCTAAAGAGCCTCCGTTAATCCACCTCCTACTCTAATGTGTCTATTTTTGATTTTTTACTGTTGCTGAGTTAAGTTCATACTCAAGCATATAATGTTATCAGTAGTCATGTGCCTGTAAGACAAAACAATTTTATGTAAACTAGAGGTTGTCCAGTGATCCAATTTTAGCCATAATATTGTTAATAATTTCAATAAAACTATAGATAATTAAATATTTATGTGATACCAAGCAGGCCGGTAGTATTTGGTGTGAATTCACTGTCACATTACTAAAGACAGCCCAACCATGAGTTTTTCCCTATGTTTAATGTTAATGCTTTACCACCATCATTAAAACTAAATAAACCAAATATATGCATTAAGTTAAGGTACATTGGTGTAAGTGTAGGATTTAAACTCACTCATATCTCTGGCATGAGAAGTGGTGTTTCTAAATTAGCTATCACCATAGATAAATAAGTACAAAATTAAGTCACAAAAGTAATAGAATAAATGTCAAAAAAAAGGTGGGACCTCTCACAGGACACCATACAACGTTTTGGCATCAAACTGTTGAAGACTAAATGTTGGTGTTTTTTTTGATAAAGTTAATAATGATTAAAAGCACAGAATTTATATGAAATGCATATTCTTTGTCAAACATAAAATTTTTAGCCATTCAAGTTTAAATTAAGACTGACAGATATTAGCATCTAGACATGCATATTTTAGATCTTATACAAATGTATGAAAAAAAAATATCTTATATCATCACAATATTGACAAGAATTTGATTAATATTCAATAATTGGATGCATTGACCAATAACTATCAAATTACCAATAATTGTATTTTATTGTGAACGGGTATTTTCTGCAAGCTATGTCATAGACAATATAATAACAAAAAAAACATGTAGATAGACTATTCATCAAACTTGTAATGTTAGAGTTAATATTGAGCCTCAAAGTTTCTTCTTTGAGAGTTATGCTATGACTGAGCTATAACTTTGGAACCCCTTATGGGATCCTCTATTCATATGCACAATAATACTTGATGACTTTTTGAGTAGCCAATGGGTTTGTTTTTAAGAATCAAATAAAGTATAGATTAAAATGACAACCTATTTAGCACAATTGGTAAAACACTGTCTTTCAAACAGACAGGCATAAGTTTAAATCCTGGGTCGCTCCTACATAAAATTGTCTTTTCTATAGTCATAATGTTTGATTAATTTATCATGGTTATTAAGGGTGAAGGGAAACATCCAGAGAAAACCCCAATGGCTAAATTTTAATTATATTTCTGTGCCCCTATCACATGAATACACTGTCCATGCTAAACATGGGTAACCTGAACACCAGTTGACAATGTCATGTGATTTCCAGAAGTATTAGTAACTCTGCCAACCCCTTTAGGGATGTACAGCGTGAACAAGTTTAGAGATGCTTATAAAAAAAAAACAAGATTTTCTAAACAATAAAAACCCAAAGCATACATGATCAGTCTTCCTCTTACCTCATATATTAATGTGTTCGGATTATTTATTTTGGGCATCTTTTTCGTTACGTCATTTAAGCATTGATTTGTTAATATAGAAATAAGTTAAAGGAGTAATAAATAGTAATGCAAAATTTTATGTAATTGTAAAGCAGTGGTTTCTGATTGTCTTCTTTCCATTACAAAACACCTAGTAAAGTAAAGGTAGATTTAATTTAATTTTAGTTTAATTGATGTTGAGTAAATAACAGTTTTGATTTTGCCTTATTATTAAGTCAGCAAGACTTCACACAGCTGGAGCTTCAATACTAGAAATCCGCCAACGGCCACTTTTAGATGATTAGTGGGGAAATATTTGAATTGTAAAATTAAGGATGGTTAGTGATGCGTCTCGATCCACATAGCTTAACAATAACTCTTAAAGCCTGAAAATCTTAAGTCGCCGCTTACAACACCCACGCGTCACCCAGACGAAGTTGCGCGGATCAACTATTAATCTATAAAACAATGATAGACAGAAAAAGGAATGGAGTAAAAAAGAAAGAAAGAAAGAAAGAATAAAGTTTATTCGCAGCAAATATGGCACAAATTAAAACACAACACAAAAAATAATAAAACTTAAAACTAAAGAAAAATAAATTTAAAATAAATCAAAAACATTTAAAAGGAAAAGTTAAAAACAATGTAAACAAACCTGTGAACAGTGTCAAAAGAAAAAAAACAGAGATCATTATAAAATTAAACGGAACTAAATAATAATGTTAAATACTTTGCGCCCTTTTGCAGCGAAAGGGCACTGACTCAGCAAAAGCTGCGAGGTTTGACCTCACAGCACTGATTTTCAGTCAGCGCCATCAGAGTAGGTACATATACCATCACTGGATCCTTTAAGTAAAGGGTATTGCTATTCCTATTTATTCACTTAAAATCAATGAAACACAACACAATCTATACTTATAATATATCTGTAGAGAGGTCAATTCTGTTCATGAAATATATTTTCAAATTAACTATGTGTATGGGGTGATTAGTGATCGATACTGATGCCTAAAATGTCTGTCTGTATGTTCCTTATGAAAACCAAATCTTCTCGACGGTTTTGAACGAAACTTGGTACAATTATTCTTCTTATTCCTAGGCAGATATTATACTTCAGCAGAGTAGTGAAGGGAAGTTTTGGGAAAACGGGAGAAGTTAGTCCATTTTTAAGCTTTCGTCGCCTGTGCAGCCTTAGTAGTTAAACTAACATAGGAATCATGTATGGAAATATTCTTCATAAAATTGTCTAAAAATATCCCGCGACAGCATATGTCTATCTTTTATGGTTGACTCACAATAACACGTGTAACTCCTGATAGCTTAGCAGTTTAGAGCATTCTGATTATATTTATATACTCTTACGTTAATAATACTCTCACAAATCCCTAATTTAAAAAAGTTAATATTATTACCTATTAAATCCATACTAATATTATAAATGAGAAAGTGAGTTTGTTTGTTTGTTTGTTCCGCTTTCACGCCGTAAATACTGAACCGATTACTTTGAAATTTTTCAGACGTGTAGTTAGAAGTCTAAATTAAATGATAGGGACTTTTATCCTGGAAAAAAAAATGTTCCCACGGGATATCAAAAATATTGTTTGCTTGCTGGATGCATTGGAGATGGCGCTGTGTATCGTTTAAAACAAAGTAAAATATTGTAAACTAATATAAAAATCAAAATTTAGAAGCTTAATGGTACGATAATGGATCCCCGAAAATAAGAAACTCCCGAGGGATGATGTACTATTTGTTTATCGTATTTTTTTTTTTAAATCTACTTATATTGCAAACGAATATAAACATGTAAATTTAGAAGCTAAATGAAACGACGACGATTCCTTGAAACTAAGGAATCCGCAAGAGTTCTCATAGTAACATCAAAAAACCTTAACTCATATATGGCTCAAAATATTGCAGCGATTATTTTTATCATCGATGGAATTCACAACAGACACTTTGTTAATGTTCATTTTGGAAAGATGAAGGGGTTTCATTAGTTTTCATCAAAATAAATGAACATTTAAATGACAAATTTGTTTATCAATAATAAGACTAATATGAAATAAAGCGTAATAAAAATTTGACACCGCCCCGGTAACGTCTCCGTGGCGTAGCGGTATAACTAACTACTATGAATATTTAATTAGAACTATTATGAATCAATCGTCCCGGGTTCATATCTCAGGTATTTCAATCTTTTTGTAAAAAAAAAGTTTTGTTAGCTTAAAATAGCACTATATATAATAATAGCAAGCACTATCCCTTCAATTTAGCGATTTTTTTGGATGGAGATCCACCACTAATCATCCCTATATTGCCGAGCAATCGCTGCAAGTTCTCCCAATATCATCAACGGTCAGTGTAGGGGGCAGCACCGGGCTGCCGCCGCAGCGCCAAACTACTATCCGTATCTGTACTTACTAAAGATATTTTCATTTCTGAACATAAAAACTTGGTATATTTGTTTCATGATTCTTATGAACAATTAAAAAGGAATTTTTGGAACTCAACACCTAACGGGTTGATATAGCAATTGAAAGTTAATATAGAGTTTTTTTTTTACATTTTATATTAAAACTTGGTGCGATTGAATTTATGAAATCCATCTATCAATCATTCATGAGTATATGCTAACAACCATAAATGCCATAAAAGTGTAGCCAGAGGTAAGGTATTCAAAAGGGTATTCAGAGATGCTAATTCTTCATCCAATTTTGGAAATAGATTAATAAAAGATAGTTTAAACAAGGTTGTTAGTGATGCTTCACAAACTGAATCGCCCAACAATCACTTAAAAAGTCTCGATGTCCTTTATGTCATTAACAACGCCCGCGGGATTATAAATATAAAACACAGAGTTGAGATAGTGTTTCGGTATTTTGGTATTATGTAAACTGGATGCAAAAAATGAAGTCCACGCGGACGAAGTCGCGGGGCAAAAAGCTAGTAAAAAATAAATCATAGAAATGGGTATGGAAACATCAAAATTATACATGAAATACCCTTTTTATTATATTTTAAATCAATTAAGGACATCAAACTAAACAACTTTGCCTGCTTATCTAAAATATTGTAATTTTAAAAATAATTATTAAATAGAAAGTGTCGGTCGCTAGATCAAACTGAGAAAGTATAGTGAAGTGAGGTTCTTAGTAGCCGTGTGTAGGTCCGGCTCGGTGGATTCAAATGATTCGAATCTCTGCGTGAGCCTGATTGGCCTAACCGGCCCCACTCTTTCTTATCAGGTGCAGGTTCGCTTAACCGGGCCGCTCCGCACCGGCTCGGTTCTATTGTTTTCGAACAACAGGCTCAGGCATCAGGTTCAGGATCGGTTCGATTATTACCGTTACATTTGCTTGCTGAATGTGAGAGCGAGACAAGAATGTAATACAATTTGAACTCGGGAGACAGAGAGGAAAAGAGAGTTGTCCTTTGGTGTTCTTTGTTTGCCAATTTCGTTTAATAGATTTATCAATCTTTTCTTGAATAATGGTGTTTATTGTGATATTATAAATACGATAGTGTTTTATGTTGTGTAACTTTCTGATTTGCATAAATTATTTATTTTTTTACATATGAATATTAATTTGTATGTTAGCGAACCTAGCCTGTACACAAACAGAATCATTATACATATGAGTTAATTGATTTTTAAATGTATGTCAATAGCAATCGTTACGTTCCGCGAAGTAAGCGTGGTATTTTTTGGTTGTTTGATTCAGTTCTGAATTTCTTAACCGAGCCGGATTCAATAAGCGGTCCGGCCCGGTTAAGAGGATTCAGTACCGGAACTGAGCCTGAACCTGGTGATTCGAATCACCTAGCGGAGCTGGATCTACCCAAGCCTAGTTCTTAGCCTCGGCTGAAATAAAAGAATAAAAAATAGAAGAAATAAAAGAAAAGCATAGACCACTTTTTTTTAACTTAGGCTAAGACACTCGCTATACTTTCTCAGTTTGATCTTTATCTTTAATCGATTTAAAATATAAAAACGATATGTTTTAAAAACGAGGTCTAGGCCAATTCGGTATGCAAAGTTTTACAAAAGTGGTGCTGATTACGAAACCATTTCGAGATATTATGTTTTTAGAACATAATTTCTTGAAATTAAATCAAACAGAGCTAAGATGACCGTTATTTTAGCAAAAGACTGTAACAGTATTTGACCTTCAGCGTTATGTCAAAGACATTGGTTCTTGCAGTTTATTAATAAAACATCGAAAATCATAGGTTTGTTTAGTATAATATCGTAAAAATTTCATTTGGGATCACAAATTCGAGAAATATTTTGCAATTAGCAACATTTTTACTACACATTTCGCTTTATTTGCATGTCGCTACGTGATATTTTCGATCGATGACGTCATTAAGTACAAGTCACAAGTAAAAGTTGAACAATCTTTAAAAAATCATAACACTGCAATTACTCATTTTAAATGAAAAATATTCAAATCCGTTTTTTTTATTTTCGTGTTTTCTATCGAATAAAAATATTTAATAAATACCAAAAAAAAACTTTGCATACCGAATTATAATATGGCTTCCCGTGCGAAGCTGGGACGGTCCACTAGTATTGTAATATATCTCCTTATATTTAAGACCATCAAGATATTTAGCCTGTGTTTAACTGTAGACTTTATTGCTAGATGTCATCTCGAGGGCGTGGATATGGTGGCTATAACACCAGAGGAGGCTATAATAGCCGTGGAACTAGTTACGGAGGCCGCAGCAGTCGCGGAAGTGGCTATCGTGGTTCGTATCGGGGCAGCAACAATCGAGGATCCTATGAAAGCCGAGGTGGTCGTGGAGGAGGAAATAATTACTCTTCCTATGGTGGTGATTCTCGATACAACAACAGCAGTAAATACAACTCCTCCAACCGCGAAAGGATGGAAGACTCATACAAAAAGCTGTATAGATCAGTAAGTTTATTCATTATGTTCCTTTGTATGTTTTCCAGTGTACGATAATTTTCAAATTCAGATAGGATATTGGATTTTCACCCCAGAGAAGGCAAAAAAATAATTGACCAAGAATTTTATCAAATTTATACAGAAATAGTTACCATGGACGTGCATTGGATGAAAATGAACTATTTCATGACAAACTGGAAGGGTTTGAGCAAAGCTCACAATGAGCGTATGAATTCGTATCTGAGTGCTAATATTTGCCGCTCAAATAGTTAGCTTATACTTCAAAGTTACCTGTCTACTGAGTACTCCCGATTGTTAATAGGAGAAACTAGAATATCCACAAACATTATTTATCAAGATGAATATTAACAACATGATGAGATAAAAGCCAACGCATTACTAGAAATTATGTTGCACTAATATAATGTGCAGACATAAAATTAGTATTACTTGGTGTAATATATCTTTAATAGAACTGGATAAATAATGGATTACAAAGATTTTATATTCAAACTACACTATTAACTCATGTTGATAATAGAACTGCTGCCAAATGTTTGTCAGTGAGCAGCCATCTAATTCAGAGTATGTGTTCTTTCCTTTTATACTGATATTTTTTATAGGAGAATTCTGGCACCTATAGCCGAGACTACAACAACCGGTCAGGATCTCCTGATCGTAAACGAATAAGAGTTGAGGTTTGTATGTTTTATTTGCTTGAGAGATGTTATAGAAAATATATTAAAACAACAGATCTAAAACAAAACCAGTATAATTGAAAAAGACACTATCATCCCAGTGGAAAGATTTATTGAATAACCTTGTTTGAAATGAAATAATGATGATTATGCCCGGGTTGCCACAAAAAGAAATTCTTAACAACTGAAAAATAATTTTGAATCATGTATGTTATATTGAGTGCTGAGATCCATGACAACCAGTGGCTTTTTCTATGATCATCGTCCAAAGTATTCCAAGAACTGGAAGCGAGCAATGATTTTGTT
>OY755174.1:10235204-10295618 GCA_963576735.1 Bedellia somnulentella
ACAAACACTGCACTCGGCCGCTACGTGCAGCACCGCGACACGCGCACGCTGCGCCGCCACGCCGAGCGGATACACCGCCAGCTGCATCGCAACGGTACCACACACATACACCACCACTACTACATACAAACACTGCACTCGGCCGCTACGTGCAGCACCGCGACACGCGCACGCTGCGCCGCCACGCCGAGCGGATACACCGCCAGCTGCATCGCAACGGTACCACACACATACACCACCACTACTACATACAAACACTGCACTCGGCCGCTACGTGCAGCACCGCGACACGCGCACGCTGCGCCGCCACGCCGAGCGGATACACCGCCAGCTGCATCGCAACGGTACCACACATACACCACCACACATACACCACCACTACTACATACAAACACTGCACTCGGCCGCTACGTGCAGCACCGCGACACGCGCACGCTGCGCCGCCACGCCGAGCGGATACACCGCCAGCTGCATCGCAACGGTACCACACACATACACCACCACTACTACATACAAACACTGCACTCGGCCGCTACGTGCAGCACCGCGACACGCGCACGCTGCGCCGCCACGCCGAGCGGATACACCGCCAGCTGCATCGCAACGGTACCACACACATACACCACCACTACTACATACAAACACTGCACTCGGCCGCTACGTGCAGCACCGCGACACGCGCACGCTGCGCCGCCACGCCGAGCGGATACACCGCCAGCTGCATCGCAACGGTACCACACACATACACCACCACTACTACATACAAACACTGCACTCGGCCGCTACGTGCAGCACCGCGACACGCGCACGCTGCGCCGCCACGCCGAGCGGATACACCGCCAGCTGCATCGCAACGGTACCACACACATACACCACCACTACTACATACAAACACTGCACTCGGCCGCTACGTGCAGCACCGCGACACGCGCACGCTGCGCCGCCACGCCGAGCGGATACACCGCCAGCTGCATCGCAACGGTACCACACACATACACCACCACACACATACACCACCACTACTACATACAAACACTGCACTCGGCCGCTACGTGCAGCACCGCGACACGCGCACGCTGCGCCGCCACGCCGAGCGGATACACCGCCAGCTGCATCGCAACGGTACCACACACATACACCACCACTACTACATACAAACACTGCACTCGGCCGCTACGTGCAGCACCGCGACACGCGCACGCTGCGCCGCCACGCCGAGCGGATACACCGCCAGCTGCATCGCAACGGTACCACACACATACACCACCACTACTACATACAAACACTGCACTCGGCCGCTACGTGCAGCACCGCGACACGCGCACGCTGCGCCGCCACGCCGAGCGGATACACCGCCAGCTGCATCGCAACGGTACCACACACATACACCACCACTACTACATACAAACACTGCACTCGGCCGCTACGTGCAGCACCGCGACACGCGCACGCTGCGCCGCCACGCCGAGCGGATACACCGCCAGCTGCATCGCAACGGTACCACACACATACACCACCACACACATACACCACCACACACATACACCACCACACACATACACCACCACACACATACACCACCACTACTACATACAAACACTGCACTCGGCCGCTACGTGCAGCATCGCGACACTGATCAATATCATGAAAATTATCAACTTACTATGCAAATGTATCCGTTATGTATAATTATAGTTAAATTATAATTAACATATCTACCACAATTTTTCTTAAAGGCAACCTTCACCGTAAACAAAATTTGACGAAGTACATATTCAAATGACCCCACATGGCGAAATTGTTTTTAACCATGAGACAGTGAATTCTGTCTGTTTTCTATCACCAGCGTACACTGTCCAAGCAAAACTTAGTTTCTCTGAACAGCAGACACAATGGTGTTCAGAAGTATTAGTCTCTCTGCTACCTCTTCAAGGATATAGGGCGTGAACTTTTGAGTCTTGAATGTTTAGGTACTGATTTTATAAGCTGACACATATTTATCATCCTTTGCTTTATCTAGGTTTCATGACAATGACCCAAAAAGATTATACCTCATAGTTTGTAATTATAGTCTTTTATACCGCTAAACATTCTCATGTATATTCAATTATTTTTACAGAGGAAGAAAAAACTGAAGAGAAATCTGCTGAAAAGGTGAAAGTAGAAAAAACTGAAGAGTCCGAGAAAAAGAACGTAGAAAATGGCAATTGTGATGCAGCAGAAAATTCTGGTAAATACAATTACTTATTAAAATATACGCTTTCTCGAAAAACATAAAATTAAATCTAAAATATCAATTATAAAAAATGTGTTGCTGAGCAGAAAATCAAGAAAATAGTGCTCATAACCAATAGTTCATTGCAGATTTTCAGGAAAGATTTTACACTAAATTATTACTAATTAACTTAAATTTTCATTTGCTGTAGTAGAGAAAAAAAGCAAAAAGGAAATAATCTGATAGTATTTATGATAAAAATAAACTTTGTTATTTGTTCGTGTTGCAAAATGATTTAACATAGAAAAAGATTTTCGAGACAAAAGAGGTTTTTGATCTGGCACGTTTCAAATTAATTTAACGCCATGTAATTTCAAAGTAGTGTACAGCATCCATGCAACCATTTGTGTTATGCACAATTGTTGCTTTCCATGAAAGGCTAAGCCTATTTTTGACTCGCCGAAAGATGTTCAACATAAACGTATTTGAATTGCAGCTAGCGATGACAAGTTATGGACTGATGTGGACAAAGACATCGGAGATCTGTTACGAGAGGTGGAGACTCAGGTCAATGATGGCAGCGATGATGACGACGACCTTGGAAGGTGAGACATGACTTTATATTTCACTCACATCAATAATTATGGAGTAGGCATACGATACAAAATTGATCACCACGTTGTACGATCCTGACAAACCAACCTATGCATCTCATTCATCATTCTTCTCACTTAACACTTCCGCCTTTGTTGAAACATTATAATAATCTGGTCTTTAATCGTCTTGCATTTCTACTTCCTGTGTGCATACTATACATCAAAATTGAGTAAAATTATCTGTTTTAAGTCAAGTTCAAGTTCCGTCTATTCATAGTTAGTCTAAGTTGTATATTTAACTTTGTTGCAGGTATGACAAATTTCGTTTGAGTGACAAGGCCGCCAAGATTGGAGAAGAGGGTGAAGAAAATGATACGAGTGTTGGAGAAGTCACATCCGAAAAAGATGCTGTTGAACCAGACACAGCTGCCGTTTGAATAGAGTATCGTGACTATCCTAGATAGCTTGTATTGCAGCAATATTTGATTCAATAAGTCTCATTCCATTCGTAGCAATAATCATAGACCATTCGGTATGCAAAGTATTTATTGTGTTACTTTTTTTATACAGAAGAATTGTACAAAACTTATTTGAATATTTTTCATCAAAATTTATTACTTAGTTTGTTATGCATAGTTAGTTATTAGTTTTGAACTTTTATTATAGATTACGTCAACCATGATAAGAATTATGTAAGGATTAGCTGTTAGTATTATAAATTCACCCAGTGATCAGTGCGATCAGCATTTATCAAATTTCACTGACGGCTCTGGTTAGCCTGAGTTGTGAATTGTGTTTCCTGAGTTGTGTGATATAGAAACTGAACAATACACGCTCATGAATTCCGATTTAAATTCAAATAGTAATTAAACTAATTATAGTGCTATCAACATTTAATTTACATATATTATTCTTATATTTTTTTTGGCCTTTTTATTATATTGAAGTGTTCAAGGAAAACTGATATGTATTCTTTTATTCGATGATGTTCAAAGATTGCTTCTAAGTGTTGTCAAATAAGTGACAAGTTTTTGATAAAATATCGATAATCTTAGAGATTTTATTAATAACTTTTCTAAATTTATTTTAAGCACGAAAAATCCAAATGATTTACTTAGCATACCGAAGTGTAAAAGATAATGCTAAGATAGCACATTCGCAGTTTCACTGCTGTCTCTGTCCTGTCTTTGTTGTAAACCATTTTATGTGTTACCCTGAATATCCTTCTTTACAGCCAACAATAATAATGCTGCACCGTATATACCTATGTAGATTTAGGCTATGTGATTAACTACCTTGGCAAGAAGTTCGATTTAATGTATTGTGTTTTCTTCTAATAAAGGTACTAAATATAATATGTAGTAAACTGAGTTTTTTTTTGTACCTGAGTTTGGAGCAGAGCTATATATACTCACGGCTATAAATCCCTAGATTGGGTAGCCAGAGCTAAGGAATTAGAAATTCCTCAGCCACTTTTGGAAAGATAAGTGGGGAAAAGAGGTTATGGGTCTCCAACCTCATCGCCCAAAAATCACTTAAAAGCCGCAATACCGTTAGTCGCCTTTTACGTACACCCACCGGAAGAAATGGGGTAGTGCTATTCTAAGCCGACACTGCACAGCAAAGTGTGCTTACTTGTAATACGTGTCCCTCAAGCCATAATCCTCAAATTTTAAAACTTCATGAAATTGATTTTGATCAATGCTAAAAATAGTGCCATACGCCAGATAAATAGTGCTCTTATGGTTAAAAAGTTATAGCTAAAGTTTATTGAGGATTATGGCTTGAGGTTCAAGCCATAATCCTCACCTCTGCAGCAAACAAACGATGCGGCCTAGAATCTAGGTTAAGGTTTCAAAAAATAGTGCTCACGTTACGCCAATTCCCAGAAGGAACCGTTAATTGGTTCCGGAGTTATTAAGGTTTCCTGATGAGGATTATGGCTTGAGGTTTTGAAAACCTCAAATATCTCCGTAATGTCTGCAGCTATTCGGTTGAAAGTTATATCAAAGAATAGTGCGGAAATAGTGCTTCCGGACTATAATTATTTCTATCCGATTTATTTAGCCCAAGTATCTAAATAAAAAGCATAAACTTTCACATACATTTCTGTCCAGGTATACTCCAGCAGAAAAGTGATTAGGATTTTTCTTGTAGAATTTTCAAAGTTTCGTTTTGGTATGCATATTATTTAATCAAATTAATTGCTATTATTTAAGTAATTTGTATGTATTGTTACAGATTTTACTGTTTGTTTTTCATATGTGTGGGGAGTGGTGTAATCTTTTGACCTCACTTAGACTAACTAACATATTTCCATAAATTCAGTACTTACCATGTTTAATAGTAGATAGACACTGAATGCCATGATAGTCGAAGGACCAAGTTTTTCTGCAATCGGAACACGTACTTTGTCTTTTAAGTATGTGAACAATTCATATAGCGTAAAAACTTTAATTAGATAATTTATAATTATAAGTCGGTCATTTGCAATTACATCAACAGCAAAACATGTAACGACGTGACCGTAACCTTGATTCGACTAACCGACAACAAAACAAACAACGTGAGCTATCTAGTAAGGTTAGAAACAAAAAAACACATCGAGTGTCCCTTTCTCCGTCTCAGTCGCACTCGCCTCGCACTCGATGCCTGCGTATGAGTAGAGAAAAGGATATTATGATTCATCGTTGATCGTCAAAGATGGCAGGCAGAGCGAGTCGGCAGCGGCCAACATCGAGGCGTTCGGAAGTCCAAGTAAGAGTTACTACATAATCTAACAAGAAATTACCTACATACTTATTTTTGCTTTAAGAAAAATCCTAATCACTTTTCTGCTGGAGTGTACCTGGACAGAAATGTATGTGAAAGTTAATACTTTTTATTTAGATACTTGGGCTAAATAAATCGGATAGAAATAATTATAGTCCGGAAGCACTATTTCCGCACTATTCTTTGATATAACTTTCAACCGAATAGCTGCAGACATTACGGAGATATTTGAGGTTTTCAAAACCTCAAGCCATAATCCTCATCAGGAAACCTTAATAACTCCGGAACCAATTAACCGTTCCTTCTGGGAATTGGCATAACGTGAGCACTATTTTTTGAAACCTTAACCTAGACTCTAGGCCGCACCGTTTGTTTTCTGCAGAGATGAGGATTATGGCTTGAACCTCAAGCCATAATCCTCAATAAACTTTAGCTATAACTTTTTAACCATAAGAGCACTATTTATCTGGCCTATGGCACTATTTTTTAGCATTGATCAAAATCAATTTCATGAAGTTTTAAAATTTGAGGATTATGGCTTGAGAGACACTGTATTACTGTTTGCTTCGAAATAACATTAAGGATGCCTTTCCACCAGAAATGTGCTATGCAACTATGCTATGGATTCGTATGATATCCATTAATCATATTCCTTGCTATATATATGCTACGCGCGCCAAGGAATATGATTGGTGGATATCAAACGCATCCGTAGCATAGCTTGCATAGCACATCTCTGGTGGAAAGTCACCTTAAGACACTAAAGGTTTTGGCAACTAGTATCAGATTTTTGGGATACCTACTCTCTGTCACACTAGTGTGGCACAGAAGAATTTTTTTCTTGTCTGTAACACTGCCTGGTGTGACCATCAATAACTAGTAACTATCATGCATGACCAACAATCACACTAATAGAAAAAAAATATGTATTTTTTCACATGCCAATTACGAATGTCGAAACCGTAAGACTTGAGAAAAACGAATATGAAGTCAAACTAATTGAATTACATTATTAAATTAACTATTACATCTTAATTAACTAAAAACTAGCCTAACCTATAAGCTACCTTCAATCGATGTGAGATCTGAAAATATTCGTTAACTAAATACGATACTAGCAGCTAGTTGCTAACAGCTGCTGTTGCCCGTGGTTTCAGTCGTGTGAAATTTAGAACTTTGATAAATTTCAAGCATCTAACTTATGCAGTTTAGATGTTTTTATACAAAAGGATTTTCCCGTTCCCGTGGGAATTCCTTTCTTAGTGACCCTCTACGGTATCTAAGCTACGTCCCCTCCAAATGCCTACGTTTAGCCGTTTAGGCTGTGCGTTGATATGTCAGCCAGTTCCTCCTTTTATATATTTAGTCTCACAGCCCATATATGTCCCCACTAACGGGCTCGAGTCTACCCCATATAGGGCGATTTAGTCTTAGTCCACCACGCTGGCCAATTGCGGGTTGGCAGACTAACGACTACTACCATAATAGTAGCCGGGACCGACGGCTTAACGTGCCCTCCGAAGCAAGGAATCATCTTAATTTTGGGATAATCAGGTGATTCAAGCCTGCATTATTATTATCTTTCCAAACTGGGTTAAATTTGTAAGGTTCCCACCCCCGGGTATCGAACCCGAGACCTCCGTACTTGAAACTAAGCGCTTAACTCACGAATGCAATCAGTTATATATTTAGATTAAATACTAAATCTCCTACCAATGTACAAAGCGAATGTCAGTTAGCAGTTTTGAGTCGAACTAACCGTTTAATCACGTCGTAGGCCTCTTAGGTGCATGCATGGTCACCATTGTACATACAGGTGTGTATGTAACATGCCTTTACTAAATAATATTTTTACTGAATAAACTTTCCCAATTAGTTTCGCTAACATTGTCGTGTATTTTTATTGCAATCAAAAGAAAAAGTAGTGTGACACGTAAGGAAAAAATGCTTGTGTCATACTAATGACAGTCAAGAAAAAATTCTTCTATGCCTTACCAGTGTGACAAAATAGTGTGACAGGTAGTCGGGACTCGATTTTTGTAATGTTGGCTTACAACTCTACCAATATCGCCGTGAGTGTTGTATGAGGCGATACTTATGGTATTGGGGTTTTTTAAGAGATTGGTAGTTGAAACCCACCCCTCTATCTTCAAAGTGATTAAAAGAGTACATGTAAGGAAAACTTATAGATAGGAATTACCCTTCTTATTTCAAGTTCAACTTCAAGTTAAAACGCTTCATGGACACACAAGGTTTTGAAATGGAATATGAAAATAAAAAAAAAATCATTTTAAATACATTTAATTAGATAATCACTTCTTAGCTTTAGGTTCTTTAACTGCGGCTGCAGTCGGCGCTTTAGTGACGTCATCAGGATTCTCGGCAGCGTCTTTCAACCTCTTCGCCCGGATACCAACCAATTTCGCAATTGATCGCGCCTGAAAAAATATATATGCTATTTGTATCACAGTGGTTTTCAGATATAACATACATAACAATAAACGATTTTTTCATATTATTTTTATGGCAACACGTTATGTGTGGCAAAAAGTAATAATTTCAGGTCAAAAGAATATTCTTTTGAATGTATATACATTGTACTTTGTTATGCCCTTACTAGATATGGGTAGAGGGCAAATATGTTGGACAAACTGGGTATAAGCATGGTATTTTGGTTAGATATAAGTTCATGTCTAAATAAACGCTAATTACAACGCAAACAATAGCAATTTTAGTTGAAACACAATGCAAAGAACAATGTACAGGTAAGACCATCTTATCTTCCAAAGCCTACTCTACTATTGGAGGCACAAGATGTACATGGTAAACTAAGGAAGGATTTAAAAAAGAAACCAACTCAACACAAACGTTCACGCTGAATATCCCACGATAAGCAGTGTTCTACCCACTGAGTTATCACTTCATCATTCATCAAATGTTTTCGATAATGATCCGGTTGGGGTGTACAATGGGAATTCTTCTTTCTTAAAATGCATTTTCATTTTTTTTTATGAAGGTAACAAAAAAGGTCGGCAGTGAACATAAAAGTAAGCAAATATAGTCCCTTAGGCCCTAAATCTATATCTCTTCATTTGAAAGATATGGGCCACATAAGTTTTATAAAATATAATAAACTTTACTAATAATATTGTTATAAAGAGGAAAAGTTTGATTATTTGTACGTCCCAAATAGGCTCCGAGACTACTCCACCAATTTGAAAAAAAACTTAAATTATTTGTCATATTAGGTTGTGTGAAGCTGGTGATGCGGCGCTAGTATATAATAATAATATAAAAGATTTTATTTGCTGATTGAAATGATAAAAGAAGCAATAGGTTATTCCCTATCATCAAACACTCTCATGCCATTGATATACTTACTCCTCTCAGATATTGATACACTTTGAAGTTCTTCTCTTCTTCAGTGATAGGTCTGGCTACAAATTTGGGCGCTGGTTGTTGAACTGGCATTAATGGACCCTTGAGTTGAGTAGCCATCTTGCGCTCTTCTTCAGTTGCTTCACCCTTGAGAACCTAAAACAAAGTTTTTTTTATTTAAGTGGTGCGTTAACCTGACTATCTGGATTGGAAATGTTTGGTAAACTTAACCCAAAATCCCAATCAGTAAACATTTTATAATAAGTTAATTTTTAAGTCCTATTTTAATATTTCCAAACCCTTTGTTTGCAACGATAAAACTTGCCTCACTCTCAAAGCACACTGATATACACATTTATAACATCATATTATTTTACTAATAAATAAAGAATAAATAAAGGAAAGAAAAATTTCGACACAGGCGGGAAAAGAAATTTTTTTCTTTCCTTTATTTATTAGTAATAATCCCCATGAGGTTTTCATGAACAAAAAAGATTTAAATCATATTATTTTATAAAAAAAAACCACACATTTTGTTGCAAATTTTTGAACATGATTCTTCTATGAGAATAATTTGATATGCAAAGTTTTTTTTTTGTATTTTGAAATATTTTAATTTGATACTCAACACAAAAATAAAGACAAAGCAATCATTAGAGATGAATTATTATCAAAGTTATGATTTGTTACAAATTTTTTAACTTTTAAATCTTTTAATCTCATGTCATTGATTGCAGAAGTCATGTGAATTGAAAATAAAGTAAAATTAAAATATATGCCAAAAACTTCGCCATTTGCAAAATTCTTCCAGATTTTTGTGATCTTAAATGATATGGTCAAAGACGGTTGTATTTATTTGTTAAAATAAAGATAATCATAGTTTTATTTTATATTATTTCAAGAAACTAATGTTAAAAACATATTATCTCAAAATGGTTTTGAAATCAACATCACTTGTATTAAAGTTTGCATGCCATATTCCCTTTCTAGTAAATTAATGCAATTTCAAGTAAAAATACTGCTAGTTATTATGATATAAAGTTGCAATAAACAACACACCTTCTTGCCCTTCGGGAAAAGAATGAGTCTGGCACGGTACTCTTTCAGTCTTTGAACATTAGTTTGCAGAGATTCAACAGATTTGTTACGTCTGCGGGGATCTACTGCTATTCCAATTGTTCGTGCAAAAGCTGCATTTAATCCAGCAGCCTGAAACAAAACAAAAAACAGTTAATAAATTCCACTTTAAGCAATAATGCAACATTTTTGCAATTTTGTACTATATGCAATTGTATTTTTTGTACCAACCCACTTTAACTTATAACTCAATCCAAAAGAAGAGGTACTGAGTCTTCAGCCACATTCAAAAGTTAAGTAGGAAAACATTAATTATAGCAGTAGATAAGACTATGATATATATCGCACCTCCGCTCAAATAGTGACACAACTCAAAAACCAAATTTTTGAAAAAATCGTATTTAAAACTTACATTTCTCTTTATTTTTACATTTTTGCTCTTGTTACGACAACTGATCATAATTACAAATTAACAAGCTATACATATGCCAGTTCAAGAGTTAACTTTTTGATGTTTATCAATGGTTAATTAACGTAATGGTAAAACAAGAGGGATTCAATTAATTTTTGAGTTGTGACACTATTTGAGCGGAGGTGCGATATATGTCTATACTTGCTTTATTAGCAGAGATCGGAATTAGATGTGTGAAAATTCCCTTAAGTTTGAAGCCAGACATAATATGGAGCTGTTACAACTACATAAGTTAAACCAGTTATGGATTCTACCAATTTAGTTTTATGTTTTTTACAAGTCCCTAACCTCTGAATCACTGAACTATGAACATTCACAAGCTGCTTAAATTAATTATTGTTTCAAATTTATTCATTCAGTCCTAATTGTTCTTTGCCTGTCAAGTACATAATTTTATATATCTGCAAAATGCTAATGTGGTTCTAATTACTTTTTGGATCTGTATCTTAAGTAAAAAATATTGCTACAGATTGATGCAAGAAACCCACTACAAACTTTTAGTTACTTTCACACACCCAATTCCAATTTCTGTTTATTAGCTACCAAAACTGTATTCAATAAAAGACTTACAAAATAATTTATCACCTTATTTATAATTAACTGATTGAGAGTTTAATTTATTCTTCACACATGGACATTGCCAACTAAAGGGATAACAATTGCACAGAGATATTTAATAACAGAACCATGAATTTAAATATAAAATGGTCAGGTAAACAGATATTCCTCTCATCTGGGTAACAAGAAACCACGAATTCTTACCTATTAATGTAAAATAAGTATAGTTAGCAAATCCACAAATTAATGTGTTTTTACGTATTGGTTTAGTTTAAGAGATCAGTATTGAATTGAACTAATAGTTGTGCGAATGAGAGTGTAAAAACCACTTTTTATTTCGTAGCAGTCACGAGAAGTAATCAAAACAACGTACGTAAATATATGATAAATATATACGTAAATAAATGATAAATAACTGAATCAATAACTTACCCTAATTTCACGTAGTGTAAAACCACGACCAGCGCGAACTTTCGTGTGATAACGTACTGTTGGACACCGAACAACAGGTCTCAAAGGTCCTGCAGCAGGACGTGGAGCGATAGCCTTAGCTTTCTTGATTCTGTTTTGTTTCCTACGATTTTTCCTAGCTGGTTGATTAAACCACGTCTTGACGAATCTTTGCCAATCCTTATGGAAATGGCCATTGGGAATCATATTATTACCCTTGCCCATTTTGAATGAATTGACCACAACCTAAAATCACAAAAGTACATGAAATAACGACACAGATACAAAGAGACCAGCAGAAAACGAATTAGCACTTAACAAAACAATAGAAAAGAGCAAGGATTATTCTAATAAATTGAGATAATATTTTCTAACCGGTGGTCACTCCAAGAAATATGCCGTAAAGAAACTTCAATAAACGTCAAAAGAAAGTCAAAGCTTTTGTCTGACTTTGACATATCGAATCATAAAAGCATGCCAAACTGTGTTTCAAATCACAACCCAACACGTCTTTCAATAGACTAAGCCAATAATATAATTTAAATCTTTTTGTTCATGAAAACCTCATGTGGGGATTATTACTACTATTACTACCCGACCCGCCTGTGTCGAAGTTTTTCTTTCCTTTATTTATTCTTTATTTATTAGTAAGCCAATAATATTTGC
This sequence comes from Bedellia somnulentella, assembly GCA_963576735.1. NCBI lineage: Eukaryota > Metazoa > Arthropoda > Insecta > Lepidoptera > Bedelliidae > Bedellia > Bedellia somnulentella. Next base: position 10,247,389 of record OY755174.1, read on the forward strand.
TTTTTAACCCATGGGTGCATTACCTACGATGTGTATTAATACCTTTATTTAATTATTTATGTACCTCATAAAACTGATAAAATTAAGGGTAGATAGAGTACTACAAAACTGAACTAATGAAAATTTTACTAAGAGATTGTGTAGGAGCCGAAGAATATTATGCAAAGTAGCGATTATCTCACGTGATAAATGTTAGACTTAGGCTGATTGCGCTTCTATACTTGTATTATCAACTTTGTTTGGTCATTGAGGCAGCGACGAGTGCGACAAAAATATTTTTTATAAGCAGTTTGAAATGATATGGACATTATTATTGTATTCTCCTGTAGGTGGATTGTGCAATTCAACCGAAATTTCGTTTTTGATCAGAACGATCGAGTTCCATCCATCACAATGATACAAAACAATATAAAAATATTGAGTACATATTGTATAGTATATATTCAGTATTCTACTGAAGCTAATACAACAAACATACAAACTAAAATCGTGTGTCATCTTTGAAACCAAACCACCCTTTTGAACCAACCTAAATTCAATTGTTGATTGATGGTTTTTTTTTCAAATCGATGGTCAAGAAGTGTACGAATTATGACCAGGCATCCGTCACTCCATGTACTTGCACGCTATAATTATCTATACCTACCGCCCGGCCGAACGGTCTCGGGCCACCGGGGGCCCAGGCCCAAGTTCAGTGCGGTTGTCGCGAGCGAGCGGAGCGCATGCACGTTGTTAAATTTTAATAAGAACCTAAGTATTTAATTCGTTCGTACGCGTACCTACGATGCCGTCTAGTACAGTATGTGCTGTAGATGGGTGCAAATCTAGTAAAAGAAGAGGTAAACACCTAGCATTTTTTTATTTATTAGAACCTCACCTAGCATTCGTCTATAATATTAATTATGTTCTTAGATAGATAGATTGCATAGTAAGCTCTAATTTATAAAAAAATATTTTATAACGAAAATAAAATTGTACGGCCACATACAAGTCAGAACATATAATAAAATAAATATTCACAGTTCTCAATAACATCGACGCAATAATTAAATAATATCTCTTTTTTTCATACTCTCTTATGATTATCTTCATCATCAACATTTTGAATATTTGTATAATTTGGTTGAATATTTCACACTTCTCCGCTCGCGTCCAAGAACACACCGAGCTCCGCTTTGTGTTCGCGTAAAAACCGTCAGGGTCCGGATCGCCCGTCGCGGAGCGTGCAACTTTGCCCGCTCCAAGTTCGCAAGAGTATCCATTAAGTATAGCATTTGCAGGAGCGCGGAGTGTAAAAGTTCCGCGAACATAGGGGTTACCCACCATAACACTACCCCAAATTGTCAAGCTATATTGTTTGACTCCAACTCAAAACTTAATGAATTCTTCCATTATTTAAATAACTTAGTTTTAAAGGTAATTGCTTTTTTATTATTGCTAAATTGGTTACCCGATGATAATTTTACGCGATAACATCAGTAAACTGACACAAAAGAAAGTTACCAAAGCAATTTAAGTAATGTCGTTCGCGACGCAAACTTTGCATGCTATCGCGGTACTTTTTCTAGCTTTATTACTTTTAAAAAAAATAGATTTTGATTTTAAACAAATATACAACCTCAACTGATGAATTTCTAACTGGCGATCTGGTAAACAGTAAAAATAAACTTAGAACAGGGAAATGATAAATTTCAAATTTGACATGACACTAGATATGATTTGGACCAACCCATAGGCTTTAGCCAGCGCCATTTTGTTTTTGTTTCGTTTCACAAACGTCACCTTTCTTTTGGTGAGCGAGGTGTGTTCACGTGAGGTTGTGTTTCCTCCCTCCGAAATAGGTCACACAATCCTCAGAATTCCGTGAAATATTCTTGTAAAATAAAAAAAAAAATCATAAAAAATATAAAAACCCAAAAAAATAGTAAAATAACTAAAAAACAAACGGGAATCACTTGATTTTTAAGTTAGAGTACGTAAGCGTGCAACGTGGTCTAAGGAATGCGATAGTCGACAAAGAGAAAGTGGTTACCCAGATTTTTAATCCAAAGTTAATGATTTATATAGTATTGTTCAAGTGAAATATATAAAATGAATCCTGGTCCGCCCAATTACCCGATGGCCTCTCTGTATGTCGGAGACCTGCATTCCGACATTACTGAGGCCATGTTGTTTGAGAAATTTTCTACAGCAGGCCCTGTTCTTTCTATTCGGGTTTGTAGAGATATGATAACTCGTAGATCTTTGGGTTACGCTTATGTGAACTTCCAGCAACCTGCTGATGGTAAGTTTTTTTTTAAATATTTTAACCGTCTCATTAATTTCTGTTAATTATTTGCTTACGTAGATCAAAAATTACCGTTCTGATAACTTAATTGTGTCGATTACATTGCGTTATTAATGTCGAAATTTCATAAGTGTATTATTTGTTCCAGCTGAAAGAGCACTTGACTCGATGAACTTCGATATCATAAAAGGAAGACCTATCAGGATTATGTGGTCCCAGCGAGACCCCTCTCTTCGGAAATCTGGTGTTGGAAATGTGTTCATTAAAAATCTTGATAAGACGATCGATAATAAAGCTATGTACGATACTTTTTCTGCTTTTGGCAACATTTTGAGTTGCAAAGTTGCTCAAGATGAGACAGGGGCATCTAAAGGATATGGTTTTGTCCATTTTGAAACTGAAGAAGCTGCTAATAAGTCCATTGAAAAGGTAAATGGAATGTTGTTAAATGGTAAAATAGTGTACGTTGGCAGATTTATCCCACGTAAGGAACGTGAAAAGGAACTTGGAGAGAAAGCTAAATTATTCACTAATGTTTATGTGAAAAACTTTGGTGATGACATGAAGGATGAGATGTTAAAAGACATGTTTGAGAAATATGGCCGTATTACAAGCCATAAGGTTATGTATAAAGAAGACGGATCATCCAGAGGCTTTGGTTTTGTAGCTTTTGAAAACCCTGATGATGCTGAAAGAGCTTGTATTGAATTAAATGGGAAAGAGCTTGTTGAAGGCAAACCATTGTATGTTGGTCGAGCTCAGAAGAAGGCTGAAAGACAAAAGGAATTGAAACGCAAATTTGAGCAACTCAAATCTGAGCGCCTCACACGCTACCAAGGTGTCAACCTTTATGTTAAAAATTTAGATGACACCATTGATGATGAAAGACTACGTAAAGAATTTGCACCATTTGGAACCATCACATCAGCTAAGGTAATTTATTTTGATGTTTATTACAATGTGTACGATGAGTTTAAAAAGCATAAATGAGATGATGCCCCTAGATGGGGTAGCCAGAGCTTCATAATAAGAATTCCTCAGCCAATTTTGGATATTAAGTACTAAAAAAGTTGTTAGTGTTGGGTGACCTATCAAATCTCCCTAAAATTAGAAGCCCCAACCCTCAGTTTTGTCCTAAATCTTTAAGTGGTTTGCATATACTTATGTTTGATTGATTTGTTTTGATGTTGGTATTTTTTAAACATTTTTATTTTATAGTATTCATAAAAATAATAGACATCCTTTGATATTTTTCATCACAATCACATACCAAAATGAAAATGAAGCACAATGTTGCTGGTTGCAATGCAATTCCCAAATTTGTGATCTCAAATGATATTATCATGAAAGTAAATTGAATAAGCCTATGACTTACATATTTTATCCATAAACTGCAAAGAGATGTCTTTGAATAAGATTGGAGGTCAAACACTATAGTTTTTTGATAAAATGAAGGTCATCATTTATTTAATTTCAAAAAAATATTGTTTGAAAACATAGCTTGAAATGGTTCTGTAATTAGCATCACGTCACATACTCTTGCAAAAAACTATAGGGCTTTTGTTATTCTGTCATTTGGCTCTGAAACCCTAATGTAATATGACACAGAATAGCAAGTGATCAAAATAAATCAGCAGTCTATAGTCCTGTTATGATGTCTATCAATTGGGCAAGTGGTTGCTAGTACTAGTCATAAAAATGAGACTCAGGTAAATACTTAATAAATTGTAAGCGTAATCTGTGTAAGTACACTGATATTTGATCCTAGAACAATACTTTGCTACACCTTTAAATAACCACTTGACTAGTTGAAAATCAATTAGTTTTCTATAATTGAATTACATTATGAGAGTTTATTCTTTCATTTAAATACATTATTAGAATTATGCTGTAGTAAGCTGAATAAAGAGTGTTTATTTTACATACATACATACATACACTCACGGCTATAAATCCCTAGAAGGGGTAGCCAGAGCTAAGGTATTAGAAATTCCTCAGCCACTTTTGTAAAGTTGAGTGGGGAAAAGATGGTGAAATAAAGGTTATTGGTGATGGGTCTCCAACCTCATCACCCAAAAATCCCTTCAAAACCCTAATACCGTTAGTCGCCTCTTACATACACCCACCGGTAGAAATGGGGTAGTGCTATTCTAAGCCGACACTACACAGCGTTAATTTTAATGTTGGGAAAAATGATTTGGGACTTATTTCTTGCCTCACAGACCAGTTGCTGGGCCCAATGTTAAACTATGTTGAAGCCATATTTTTTTTCCAAATTAATAGTGAATAAAACAAATCATTAACTATTAAAAGTACTTAGGTAATTATATAAATAATAAATGTATGGCAGCTTGCTGTCCATTTAAGTATGATAGTTTTTCAAAAGGAGTGTTGCTTGGTTGTTGGGGTTGAGTGGGCAAATTTCACAGGTGGTATGATCTATGTTCCATTAAAGGAAATATAATGATGATTAAAAAATTTCAGGTGATGCTAGAGGATGGTCGGAGTAAAGGCTTCGGATTTGTTTGTTTCTCTTCACCTGAAGAAGCAACTAAAGCTGTTACTGAAATGAATGGTCGTATTGTCGGAACAAAGCCACTTTATGTTGCATTAGCCCAACGTAAAGAAGATCGTAAGGCTCATCTTACTTCACAATACATGCAAAGGATGGCTAGCATGAGAATGCATCAAATGAACCAAATGTTCCAACCAGGTGGTGCAGGTGGTTACTTTGTCCCAACTCTTCCTCCAGCTCAGCGTTTCTATGGACCTGCCCAAATGACTCAAATTAGGCCTTCACCACGCTGGACTGCACAACCTCCTGTGCGCCCAAGTGCACAGACTGCTACAACTGGTTATCCAAACATGCAAGCTCCTTTCCGTCCAGCACCTCGGGGACCAACTCAGGCAACCATCCGAACATCTCTTGGGGCTAGACCCATTACTGGCCAAGGAGTTGCTACTGCTACTTCTATCAGGGCTCCCATGGTCCCACAAACGGGACGTCCTGCTGGTTACAAATACACTGCCAACATGCGGAACCCTCCAGCAGCTCAACCTGCTGTACACATCCAAGGCCAGGAACCTCTTACTGCATCTATGCTTGCTGCTGCACCACTTCAAGAACAAAAGCAAATGCTGGGTGAACGCCTCTTCCCGCTTATCCAGAGAATGCATCCTGATCTGGCTGGTAAAATAACGGGAATGTTGTTAGAAATTGATAATTCTGAACTTCTTCACATGTTGGAGCATGCTGAATCACTGAAAGCTAAGGTGGATGAAGCTGTAGCTGTGTTACAAGCTCACCAAGCTAAACAGCAAGCTACTAAGAAAGATTAATTGTGTAAATGCCATAAGCCTCACTCAAAAATGCAACTTATTCCGTTATTTCAATGAAATTCGAAACAACTTGCAATTACTTTTTATGTGGGTTAGGATATCCCGAAAAAAAAAATTAATAAAAATCGTAAAACTATTAAAAGTGGGATAACTTTGTTTCAATTTTTTTGAACATAGTACAATCCCACACACAAAAATATGTAACTGTCAACATTTCTACATTTGGATTCTGGCCCTGAGTTTGGTTTAATATTTTGGCATTTTAACTTCTTTTTTTTGTCTTTGTTTCCTGTCTAAGAAGATGGACTAGCTATTTTGGTTCTGCTTATGTATCTTTATTTTCATTTTGTCTGTTGTGTAGTGGATTTACCATTTATTGTAAACTTGGTCACCATGAATGCAGACTGAATATTCCTTTGTAATGTTGTTACAGTATATTCTGGAATATTCACAATAATAAGTTGTTTTATTTCATTCCTATATACATACATATACTTACGGTTATAAGTCCCTTAACGGGGTAGCCAGAGCTTTGGAATGCGAAATTCCTCAGCCACTTTTGGAAGTTTATTGGGGAAGAGATGGTAATAATAAATAAATGTTTTTGGTGACGGGTCTCCAACCGCATCGCCCAAACATTACCCAATAAGCCCCTATACCCTTAGTCGCCGCGGGTAGAAATGGGGTAGTGTTATTCTAAGCCGACACTACACGCCAATATCGGCTATTCCCAGTAGTCTTACCAGTAAAACTTTTGGGATTTTTTGTCCCAATAGACTTACTGGTAATGGTAAGGCTATTGGGAAAATAATTCCCAGTAGTCTTATCAACCAATTAAAACGTTTTGGTACATCTAAATGTTCCAACTTTTATGTAGCCTCAATAAGATTAATAGACATACCTCCTAAGTGAAATTGAGTGCATCATTTAAAATTTAATATTTTTCTTGGCCGATTCTCTGTCACATAATATTTACTCGAGATGCATGTGCCATAAACCAAATATTTCGCAAAATATATATGGGAATGTGTTTGTTGTTGTAATATATTTTCCTCCAGAACGCAGTACTCTAGGTATAATAACTTTGCATTTTTAGATTATTTTTTGCCATGTTTCGTATTTAAAGTACCAAGGTAGCATAAATATATAAAAGCAGCATAAATAAAAAGCCTTACGTGGTTTTATACAAAAATATCTGTTGGACCTACAAACAAATAACAACTTTAACATTCTATCATCATCAGCCAATAGCTAGTTTATTAGCCAAAAATTATCATCTCCACTATAGCCGGTTCTGTGCTGCCTTCATCCATCGGCATCCCGTAATTTTGACCAAGTCATCGGAGCACCTTGTGGGAGACCTACGCAAACTGTGACAACTGTCTTAATAACCTGATTCATCAAATGAATCAGAAAAGCAGTGGAAAAATACTTGTACAGATTTTCGCATTAAAGGGCGTTTATAAGTTAAAACAACTTGTATTTTATGCGCTTCTAGTACTTCAATTGAAAGTTAAATTTACGCACATTAGCTACTTTTGTTACAATTTCAAAAAAACATTTATCTCATTTATCAAAATAATAGAAAAGGCCAAAAATTATCATTTCTTATTGATAAATTAGTAAACTGAATATTACAATAAAGTGTATGTTTAAATATTAAAAACAATAGTAAATTTTATGATAAGGTCCTGTCTATGTCTAGAAGTTACGATACGAGGCCTATGTTTTAAAACAATATGTTCAGTAAGACTAACGGGAAAAATATGCCATAGACAATGTCCTACTTTCGGTAAGACTATTGGGAAAAAAATCCCATTAGTTCTACTGGTAAGACTATCCAGTCCAGTAAGACTACTGGGAATATTAGCCGTGTTTGTCAGGAATTTAACAGCTCTGCAAATTTTATCATAGACGAAACCTATTGTGGATTATAAATACCCTGTTTTTATTTTAATAGAAGTCTCTTAGATCAAAGTTAATTATTATGTACATCAATTAATTTTATATTATCAAATGAAAAGGATAAAACCAATTGCGCAAAGCCTAATATTTTTTTTTGTCCTATTGATAATATATACTTTAATTTATGTAAATAACTATTCAAATGATTAAAGAAGAATATAGTCTACCAAAAAAATCAAAACCTGCAAATTTCATTGAAACGTATGATAATAGAGCCATTTAATTTTTACACGCATATTTAATTTTTTGTGTGATAGCATGGCAGCCCAAGATTTACATTCATATTACACTCGAAAATTTCGCAAGTCCATACACGGTAATTATATTCTACAATAGGTTTCGTCTATGATAATATTTGCAGAGCTGTTAAATTCCTGTCAAAAAGGCGTTAGTTAGTGTAACGGTTACGAAAAAAAATGTTCAGCTGTTACACTGGGTGAACAGCGAGGTGTAATGTGATGAATGCAGTGTGGTTTTTGGTGATGGATCTCCAACAACAACGCCCAAAAAAAAAATCATTGGCAACGGCATTACTAACCGAACTACCAGTCGTGTCATCCACAATACAATGAACAACACGAGTACCACGACCAAATCAGTTTAGATTTCGATTGTACAGTCAACACAGTAAATATGAAACTATTTTTTAATCCAAGGGGGTTTGTACAGTCACCATCATATATTATTACTATTATTCGGTATCTTTTAGATTCTCGCCTCTCCCATGGCCGAAACAGAAAATTAGAATTTTAAATGGCAGAGGCGGTACTCCCCGACTCTTGTCGCTCTTCTTGCTCTTGTACAGTCGGTCGGGGGGGTTAGGGAGTCAGGTTCAAGAACCGACGGACGATCCGAGCCGTATCGAGCAGCACCGCTTTCTGCATCTGTGCTGGAACCGACACGCCACAGCAATCCAACCATCGCGAGGCTGGTTGGAATTAACCCGTTCGCGGACAAAACAATTGGGATTATTTCTGTCGAAGTCACACCCCACATGTCGGTGATCTCGTGAGCCAGATCGAGATATTTCCGACGCTTCTCGGTTTCGGCTTTCACGAGACCCTCGTCATGAGGGATAGTGACATCCACTACACAGTCCTGTCCGTGATAACGGATCGGTCCCAAAAGATTTTGGGACGGTCGTTTTCTAGGATTGGCTCCGGCAGATACTTGTAATACGGCAGCCTCTGTTGCAAGAGTCCGTATTTTAGAGCGAGCTCCTGATGCAGGATTTTGGCTGCTTGGTTGTGTCTGTGCAAGTACTCAGTGTTAGCAAGAGCCGAACAACCGGAAATAACATGCCTAAGTGACTCTCCGGGACGGCCACATGCTCGACAAACGTCTGTGGTACCATCCTTTAGGGTGTATTTCCGATAGTTCCGCGTCTTTATAACCTGGTCTTGTATTGCACAGACAAAACCTTCGGTTTTCCCAAAGAGGTCCCCGAAACGCAGCCAATGCAGGGAGGCTTTACGGTCCACGAAAGGTTCGTGAAGTACCTTGTAAAACCTCCCGTGCAGCTCCTTCTCTTTCCATACGGACTCCCGAACAGAGGTGCTAAGTACCTCCGGGGTTCGCCAATCCTGTGAGGCCAACGATAAGGGAGTCAATCCTTTATCAATAGCGACCACCTCCCCCCGAATACTATCATCCGTCATCGTTAAAAATAGTTTCTGAGGTTACATACCTCGCGGTTGTGCATGGTTTTGGCACTCAAGAGGCCTCGACCACCACACTTCCGCGGGATATACAATCTCATTACCGACGACCTCGGATGATGCATTCGATGAGAGGTCATCATCGTGCGGACTCGTCTGTCCAGAGCGTCGAGTTCGGTCTGAGTCCATCTGAGCACGCCAAATGTGTATATCAGTACAGGCAACTCGATGCGGTCGTAGGCCAACTGGTCAAACGCAACCGTCGGAACTTTTCGCAGTCTCGCTCACGCACGCGTCCCGGTCGGTCGCCGCTGCCGCTCGTGGCTCTTTAGTGCGCGATTGAGTTAATACGCAAATATGTCGGACCTAGTGAAATGTAGCAATTGCAATGTTGTGATCGACGAATTACTGTCGTACGTGCAGAATAAGCTATCCATTATCGATGAAGTAACATTAAAGCAAATATGTGTTTCCGCGTTCTCAAAAGATGAGATTCAAAAGTCAAAGTCTCTCTTATTTGAGTCATTACCATCGGATCAACGTAATGTTATACGCAAGGGAAAAGGAAAGCAAGAGCGTGACATTGAGGATATTATAGGTATCCTCAAAAAAGTCGATCCAGACGTCGTGCCGGTGTTCGTTGCTAGGCGATTAGAGAAGCTACCGCCAATTACATTCGATCACCTTGACTGTACGAAACTACTAAAAGATATGTTAAAAATGCAGTCGGAGATAGACCAGCTAAAATCTACGTGTGTGACATCGAAACAGCTTGATGACGTGAGGCTGGAAATGCGTCATTATCAGCATGCATCATTAGTCTCGCCACCCTGCGAGGGGTTTGATAACGGTGTCAACAATAATCGTGGTACATGGATTGGCGATAGCGGTCCCATAGGCCTCTCGCTATTTCAAACAACATTACCGCCAGAGTCAGTAAACAACGAGGTAAATAAATCTCAAAATGTTACAACGGAATCAAGTAAACAGGCGGTTGAGGGTAGATCGGAGTCGAACCGCCAGAACTCAGCCGTTATGAGCTACAGTGCGATATGCGCGCAGCCGCCGCCGCCGCCGCCGCCGCTTACGCAACGTCAGTCAGCACCGGGTGAAATGGAGCGCCGCCGCTTGCGTATGCCGTATAGCAACGAACATAGCGCCGAGAATGATTGGAAGCTGGTAAAGCGTAAAAAGTCGTTAAAGCGAACTTTAGCTAGAAAAGGCGTGCTTACGGAGAACACAGGCAATTTCAAATCGGCTGACAGAATGATACCTATGTTCATATCAAATATAAGCAAGGAGTGTTCTGAACAAGAAATAATGAGCCATATATCGTTAAAAACAAATGAATCGGTCTCTCTCGAGCGAATTAAAATGTCGAAGGAGGTGGATTATTGCGCCTACAAGTTTTTTATTGCACAGAGTAAATTATCTAAGTTTCTAGATGAATCACTGTGGCCTTCGGGTATAATTTTTCGTCGCTTTTTAAACTACAGACCGAGTAAAAAAGATAATAAAAAAGCGATTCAACAAAACGACAATGCCTTGACAGATAAATCGGCCCTTAGTACTGTTACCAATGGCTAACTGCGAACAAACTTGTAGACTTGTCAGTTTTAACTGTAAAAATGTCAAAAGATCGATTGAACATGTTCGTTCGTTGTGCGAGACTGCAGATGTCATAGCCCTTCAGGAGACGTGGCTATTCCCAGAGGATATACCATTCCTGAGCAGTGTTAGCGAAGCATTCAGTTATACAGGAGTGTCCGCGATCGACTCGGGGGCAGGTATCTTAAAAGGGCGGCCGCACGGCGGGGTGGCCTTGTTGTGGCGCCGTAGTGTGTTCAATAATGTGCAAGTTATTCAGTGTAACAACCCTCGTGTATGTGCTATTCGTATTGTGCTCGACAGCAAGTCTGTGATTGTGATGAGTGTATATATGCCTACGGATGCAGTGAGTAACTTATCGGATTTTACGAACGTGCTGGGAACGGTGAGTGCTTTGATTGAAAACTTTGGAGTAGAAAACGTTTTTATGCTGGGAGACTATAATGCCCACCCGTATGAACAGTTTTATTATCATTTAATGAACTTTTGTAGTGAGCAGAATTGGTTTTGTATTGACATAGACAAACTAGGCATAGGGTCAAGTACGTACACATTTATAAGCGAGGCACATGGTTCGAGGCGGTGGTTAGACCATTGTGTAGTCACCAGCGCTGCCGCGCCGTTGGTGCACAGTGTGTCTGTAGTGTACGACGTTTACTGGTCTGATCATTTACCACTTGTTATCGACTGTATCTTAGATAAGATTGTAAGTAAGAGACCGCTGTTGCCAACCACGATAAAGAACAATGTTATATGGGGAGAGAGGAGCGAGGCTCAAACTGATACATATACGAAAGAGTGTCACAGTAGGCTTAGGCAGATTGATTTTCCAATGGAACTACAGCAATGTTGTGATAATATTTGTAGAAACAAGCACCATAATTTTGTTATTGACAACTTGTATGACTCAATTGTTCGAGCCATTAGTGAGGCTGCTCAGATAAGTCGTGACATCAGACCAGTAAGGAAAAAAGTCGTGATAGGCTGGAATAAACACGTTGCCGAGGCTCACAGGCAGGCTAAACAGTGCTTTCGTCAGTGGGTGGAGGAAGGTAAGCCTAATGTGGGTCAATTGTATAGCGATATGTGTAAGACCAGAAAGATATTTAAATCACGACTTGCTTGGTGTCAGAAAAATGAGGAAAAGATAAAGATGGATATGTTAGCTTCTAACCATCAAGCGCGTGATTTTCGCTCATTTTGGAAAAATACAAGAAAGCTTAATATAGGTCCTGGCCTGCCTGTTAGCGTCGGCGGGGTGAGCGATCCAAAAGAAATAGCAAATTCCTTCTGTGAGCAATTTGCTATTCATTCGCCACTAGGCGCTGCGCGGGACGAGGTGCTCGTTGCTGAGGCCGACATGACGGCGGGAACGAACTTTAGCTATAATGATATTAAAAAGACTATCCAGTCAATGTCCAAAGGAAAGTCGCCCGGTCATGACGGCCTCAGTATTGAGCATTTGCGTTACGCGGGGCCTCACTTGCCAAGAGTTTTAGTGATGCTCTTCGGACTGTGTTTAAGTCATAGCTACCTTCCTGACGATATGATGCGAACGATAGTGGTCCCTATCGTCAAAGATAAAACGGGAGACCTGGCAGATCGTGGAAATTATAGACCAATCTCTCTTGCAACTATTATCGCCAAGGTATTCGATAGTCTGCTTAATCTTCAGCTCAATAAATTTATAGTACCCCATGACAACCAGTTTGGTTTTAGACAGAAACTTGGAACGGAAAGTGCAGTGCTTTGTGTTAAGCAGACTATCGCGTATTATATGGAGCGCAAGACACCTGTTTACGCCTGCTTTGTGGACCTCTCGAAGGCGTTTGACTTGGTCGCCTTTGACCAACTTTGGAAAAAGCTGAAGGAAGTAAATGTACCGTCTCACCACATAGCCATCTTAAAGTTTTGGTATACCCACCAAGTCAACAATGTTAGATGGGCAGGGGAGCTCTCAGAACCATACAGGTTGGAGTGCGGTGTTCGACAGGGCGGAGTGACCTCTTCGACCCTTTTCAACCTGTACGTGAATGACCTCATCGGTGAGCTCAGCAGCACCAGACTCGGCTGCCACGTTGACGGAGTTTGTGTCAACAACATTAGCTACGCAGACGATATGGTGCTGCTGAGCGCATCAGTGGGTGGTCTTAGAGGACTCCTGTCTATCTGTGAGAGATACGCGGCTCGACACGGTTTGGTGTACAATGCTAAGAAGACGGTGTGCATGTTGTTCGGGCCAGGGGCCAGGACGCGGGTCGAGATTCCCGTCGTAAGAATGAATGGAGTTCCGTTGCAGCGTGTTGACAAGTTTAGGTACCTCGGTCACGTCCTGACTCCTGACCTGAAGGACGATGAAGATATTGAACGAGAGCGGAGGGCGCTGGCGATCAGGGCGAACATGCTGGCGCGCAGGTTTGTACGTTGCTCAACTAGTGTTAAAACTACTTTGTTTCGAGCCTATTGCACTTCTTTTTACACGTGCAGCCTGTGGGCCAGATATACCCAAAAATCGTACAGCGCTCTCCGTGTTCAATATAATGACGCGTTCAGGATTCTGTTGGGGCTGCCCCGTTTCTGCAGTGCCTCGGGTATGTTTGCGGAAGCCCGCGTAGACTGTTTCTACGCGACGATGCGGAAACGCTGCTGCTCGCTGCTCTGTAGGGTGCGGGCCAGCTCCAACAGCATCCTCAGCATGATAGGGGGTCGGCTAGACTCAATGTACATATCACACTGCGTTAGTCTCCAGGCTCCCAAACGTGTACATTTATTTTAGGAAATTGTACATATTATTTATACGCTGTACATAACTCTATTATCTATATTATCTTTAATTGTGTCCATATTGTATATGACTACTAACATTAGGTTAAGATTTCCCACTGTTACTAACACTTGAGTCGTTGTTACTTGTAAATAAAGTAAATAATAATAATAATAGACTACAGGAAGGCGTTCGTTTCGGTACCTCATTCATGGCTCATGAGGGTCCTCGAACTGTACAAAATTGACAGTGCAGTTCGACACTTCCTCGGGCAATGAATGGGGTGCTGGAGAACGATCCTGAGTTGAGACGGTCAGCGGATGACGGACGCGGATGATCTTCTTCTGGTCACTCATGAAGAGACGATTCTGTTGGTACCTCTTTACCCTTTCAGAATATCGCCTAATTCGCTTGCCCCAAGCAGCGATCTTCTGCTTCAGATCATCGATGCGCTCCACCAGTTTACAGGCAAACTCCGGTGAGTTGTCAAAGACATTCTCACCAGGGAATGCATCCCTGACGCCCTTCATGAGTGACCAGAAGAAGATCACGAAGAGGGCCGATGGTTCGAGGCAGTCGAGGGAGCGTGCGAGCCCATAGCGCCCATGAACCCCGTCAACATATCCGAGGAGGATGTGGTGGCTGCGATCCGTAAGGCTCAGAACTGGAAAAGTCCGGGGCCGGACGGATTGCACCATTACTGGTTGAAGGGGTTCACGCGCTGTCACGCTACTCTCGCCCGTCAGTTCCAAAGCGCCCTCGAGAGTGGGACACTCCCGAACTTCTTAACTACTGGGGTCACTCATTTAGCTCCAAAGAGCGATGCTACCGCGGACGGATCCATCACAATACCGCCCCATTACTTGTCTTTGTACAATTTACAAGACCTTGACATCCGTTCTGAGCTCCAAGATTACTCAACATATTGATGATAACAATGTGATCTCTGGAGCTCAGAACAGATGTAGGGGCGGTAGTCGCGGTAGCAAGGAGCTGCTTCTCATCGAATCATCCTCTGGAAGGACTAAGGAGGAATGGGTAATGTCATTGTCATTTGAAAAAGTAAATGAGTTAATATAGTTAGGTCAAATTAATCCGCTTTTCGAATCGCTTCGTGATCAACAGGCAGCGACCAAAGCCCACGCCAAAAGGCAACTACATCGGCTTTTTCCGGTCGCTGACCCTTCGAAACCACATCGGGACGCTCCAAAGTTCTGTAGAACTTCTTCTGGTCACTCATGAAGAGACGATTCTGTTGGTACCTCTTTACCCTTTCAGAATATCGCCTAATTCGCTTGCCCCAAGCAGCGATCTTCTGCTTCAGATCATCGATGTGCTCCACCAGTTTACAGGCAAACTCCGGTGAGTTGTCAAAGACATTCTCACCAGGGAATGCATCCCTGACGAAGCGCACCACCCTCGGCCTATTGTTGCCTGATCTGAAGCTGGTCAGTTTGCCGATGAGGACCCTGGCCCTTGTGATACGGCTTTCAATCCGCCTCATCCAGGCGAAATTGTCATTCATCTCGAAATTGTCCATTATTATTATTAATTCGGAAAACATTTTTGTTTCTCGCCTCTCCCATGGCCGAAAATGAAAATATAAATTTTAAATGGGAGAGGCGGTACTCCCCGACAAAAGCACAGTCGGTCATTATTATTATTATTCAAGATAATACACTAGCAGCAATATTTTGCTGATGTGTGTATATCACTGCACTTGTTTTAAATATTTGTCAAGTCTGTTTTTAAATGAGTTCACTGATCACTGTCTTTGGTAGTTTGTTCCACACGTCCAAAACACGGTTTGGCAAAAAATTTAGTCTCGGATTGCTTGTACACGAGGAGTGTGATAGTTTTAGAGAATGTCCTCTCAAGTTCCTATTTTTGTTCATTACAAACATATCTTTTAGTCCTGGTACATTGTAGTAGCCCGTCAATATCTAATATGTCTCAATAAGGTTTCCTCGTTTCCTCCGTTCTTCTAGCGTAGTCAGACCAAGTATCGCAAGGCGTTCTTCATATTCCTTGTTCTTTAAGCCTGACACCATCTTCGTCGCTCTTCTTTGCACTTTCTCAAGAAGGTCGGTGTCTTTCTTGAAGTAAGTATTCCAGATTTCAAATCCGTATTCCAGCAACGGGCGTACATATGCCTTGTATATCTTTAAAAATAGGTCTATCGTAATGTGAAAAAGCGGCCAAGAGCGAGATGGACTCGCTAATGAAGGGTTCCGTAGCAGCACTAGCAGCAGGTAGGTAACATAGTAATATACAAGTTTTTGTAGTT
This sequence comes from Bedellia somnulentella, assembly GCA_963576735.1. Taxonomy (NCBI): domain Eukaryota; kingdom Metazoa; phylum Arthropoda; class Insecta; order Lepidoptera; family Bedelliidae; genus Bedellia; species Bedellia somnulentella. The sequence goes on from OY755174.1 coordinate 10,263,297, forward strand.
CGTTGTAAGTTTGATTGACGTGTTATCTACTTTATAAATATAAGGTAAAATAACGTAATAATCATCAATGGTTCACGTTTTATGCGTAAGGCCTGTGATAGTAAAATTATTGTTATACATTTCATATAGTCACGAGGAAGTGATCTGTGCCAACGTTAATGCCCCTATAGACTCTGGTGTCAACAACCTTTGCTCTTAGCCTTTCATCCACTTTTATAAAATCTATAATACTTCTCTCGCTTCCCCTCTGTCTAGTATACTAGTGTCTAGTGTACATATGGATCTCTTTGTGTTCAAACAACGTGTCGTAGCACAAAGATTCCTCCCCAATCATACATCAATCACTTTCTCCCCATTCTTGTTCACTCTTTTATCACCAAACTTTCCTAAAACTCTTTCACAACCGTTGCGTGACACCCCAACCCAACCATTAAAATCTCCTAACATAACAATTCTCTCATTCTGATCACACCCATTCGCAACATAGTCTAACAAATTCCAAAACTCCTCCCTCTCGCATAGTGATTTGGACATGTCCGGAGCATACACGCAAATTATGCGCATCCGGACCAGCCCTACCTTCACCTTCACCTTCACACATGCATAATCGTTCATGCACTTAGCCCTCCTTTCAGATATTAGAAGTCCCACGCCTTGGCAAGCTCTGTCACTCTCGGCAACTCCCGACCAGATAGCTGTAAATGGGCCAAGTTGTGAAACTTCTTTTTCCTTGCGCTTCGTTTCATTTACACACAGAAAATCTAGGTTTCTTTCTTCCATAATCAAACATACTTCATCTAATTTTTCATGCATCCCTCCATACACATTCATCGTACCAAAGCGGGTCTCTTCAGCCCACTTTTCGCCTCGCGAGGAACCACGGCGTGATAGGTGGCGAGCCACATCGCCGCCATCGTGTTTAATTTTTGTTTCGAAACACATTTGGACCCCACGAAAATATTATTAATTATTATTAAATCCTATTTGCCTATTAAATTGCCTATTTGTGTGAAATTTGATTTAAAATTATTTGGAAAAGGTTGGGTACATGAATAGGATTGATTGAAGTATAGTAGCGAAAGGGATATATAGACGCAATTTATCGTCGGAATTGAATGAGAGTGGGATAGTCCATAAGAGATCAGATAGAAAGCGTTTAAAAAAAACAATAAGCCAGCCTACATGAATAAAGCTTAAACCAGCCTTCAACCACTGCTTGGATTTTTGTGGCGTGTCTGTTGCTCCGAATACCAATACATAAAGCCGCATTGTCACTAGGGGGGGGGGACACATTTGGCCCGCGACTCTGTCGCCCGACACGAAATTCACGTATCCCACGCGATGTCTTCCGACGTCGCTTGGGACACAACTTGTTCGCTAGTTGATGCTCTGCGAGCATCAATACGCGCGACTCACGTGTCTCTCACAGTCGCCGTCACCGGACCGGCTTCGAGTGGTGAGATCGTGTGTCACTTTGTGTTATGAAAATGCCATTAGCCAATGTGGCCAACGAGTTAAATGTCGCGGGACATTGTCCCACAACTGTTGCAGAGACAACTACGTGAAAAAGTAGTAAGTACTATGCTGGGCAGACGACTAACCACTAGGTATGCGTATGCGCAGTTTGTGAGTTTTATTGAAGCGTCGCACAGTGGGCTGAAAATTGACTTTCATAGACTTAGGGACTTTAATTTTAGAATGCCGCTTTTTTTGTTGTAAACTGCTTCTACCAACCATTTCCATGCTCTAATATGGCAAAAAAGTTAATTTAGCGTACAAGCGAATAAGTTATTTATTTTTTTCGAAAATTTTGTATGAAGCTTATATGAAAAATCCGATTTTCTTTGGATCTGCAAGAGTAACCGTTATATCCTCACAGGGGGTCTTAGTACTAATTATAATTATTTGTGATTTTTTGGCATACCACACATGACGGTCCCTGCTGCAGATTTTTTTTTAAAAATCAAAGAAATTTTAATATTTTTTTTCTTTTGAAGATGATTCATTTTATTCTTTAAATCAACGTACTAGGTACACACTAATTAGCTATTATTGTCTTCCTGGCTTAATTAAGTAAGGACTAGTATTCAACAACACAAATCATCAATTATTATCTTTTTCTAAAAAAATAGAAAGTAATTAGGATTATGAGTTCCAGTCAATACTTTATCGTCATTAGGGACTTTTGTCAGGAAAACTGATTAAAAAATCGTTATTGAGGGTAATTTAGAAAAAATTATTTACTAATCACCCACATTTTTAGTTTCGGAGACATATAAATAAACTATTTTTCACTTAATAGTTCAGTGTATTCCAAACTTTCGGGCTACTACCATTACTCCGCGACCGTAAAATACTTACAATGGAAAGTCTACGTACGAATTTAGACTTGTTTGTTATTCTAAGAGGTGAAGGTACTTCGTTTCGTCATGAAGTATTATTCAGAGCAGTGGTGGATCGCCTTGGTAATCAAATTACTGACGAAGATCGTGTAACACTAGACGAGTTTTTTCGAAGATTAACCCGAGCTGCTTCACAAAGATGGCAGAAGTCTCATCGTATCCTTGATGAATTTAGAAAACAGTACGAAAACTGGCTCCAGGCTGATGTCGATTGGCCGAATTGCGTGTCAAGAAATTCACTTTTGCCACAATCAATTGAAGAAGACCAGGTATCTAGCGGACATGTGAACAGACCAGAACCGTCGACGTCGTCTACTGGTACTATGACAAAAAGACCTAGAAAAGCATTCGAGGATCTAGGAAGCAAACAAAAGAAGAGAAGATCTGACGATTACAGGGAAAAAGAGTCAACTGAAATGGCACGAAGCAATCATTGACTGTAACGGATTCATCAGCAAGAATTACGCTTCAAGCATTACTCGACATAACAGTGAAGAGGATCCTTGAAAGTCTTCCGGAAAGTGTTCAAAATAAAGATTTTAAGCTCTTATCTAAGTATGGATTTGATGGTGCTTCTAACCAAAGCCGCTACAAACAGAAAATGGAGGGGCAGCAAGAGGATTCCAGTATATTCATGACGTCCTTGGTGCCATTACTTCTGATGAAAATATATGGACGAATCCAAAACCATGCTCAGTGATGTATTGCCGTCCCGTGCAATTTACATTCTTAAAGGAGAGTGAAGAAGTGGTGGTCAGTCACAAAAGGCATATGGATGACGAAATTAAATCCCTTATCCCCACTGAGTGCAGCAGTAACAAGGTAACTCATGAACTGAAGATGACAATGATTGACGCTAAAATCTGCACGTACCTTTCTGAAGCGAAATCGAACGCAACCTGCTACCTGTGTTTATCTAAACCTACAGAAATGAACCGCTTGGATTGTGTATCTACATAGACTGTATCCAATAGTGCTTTGGAATTTGGATTGTCATCGTTACATGCCCGTATAAATACAATGGAATGCTTATTGCATATAGCATACAGACTGGATTTTAAGAAGTGGGCTGCAAGAGCAAATGAGCACAAGACCTTAATAGAAAATAGAAAAAACTTATCCAAGACAAATTTAAAGATGAACTCAACCTTTTGATTGATATTGTAAAGCAAGGCTCAAGAACAACAAATGACGGGAATACAGCAAGAAGATTTTTCGAATCTCCCGACAAAACGGCAGCCATTACAGGGTTAGATGAAGAGCTTGTGAAGAGATTTGCTGTTATCCTGCAAGCAATAACATCCGGAGAGCAAATCGATGTTATCCGGTTTAAAGAATATGCCCGCACAACAGCAGAAAAGTACGTGGAGTTATACGACTGGTACTATATGTCCTCTACCGTCCATAAGTTGCTTATACATGGTGCAGACATACTCGCGAATAATGATGTTGTTCCAATCGGAAGTCTCTCAGAAGCAGAAGAAGCCTCAGAAGCCCGCAACAAAGATTTTAGGAGGTTTCGGGAACACCATTCGCGCAAGAAGACCAGACAAGCTTCCAATGAAGATATTCTGAACAACCTTATTCTTTCGTCTGATCCTTTGATATCTGCACAAAGACCGATACTAGACGCTAAGAAAAAACAGAATTTCTTCGCTGAAACTTGAGATTTAATTAAGTCACCAGAAGCTCAGATTGAGTTTTTAGATATGACTAATTTAGATCCTGACTCCGAACTTGAATCAGATGAGAGCGATATTGAATGATAGTTATTTTGTTATTGCATGTATAATAAGTTTAATTTATATTTAAGTTTTAAATTGTATAATTCTATTTAGTAGATGTTAAGAAACAATGTTTTTGGAATTAGGTACATTTTTTGTATTTTTATTTATTAAATTTTCATTATTATGTGTGCCAAATAAATAAATTTCAATTGCAATTTACTATTATTACCATTATAATATAATTTACCCTTAATAACTAGCTGGGCAGGTAAAAGTCCCTTTAGATTTCACTGAAACTCACAAACTTTTAGAATAGGATGATTATGTTGTTGAAAACTAGTCCAAACTTAGGCCAGGAAGATAAAAGAAGTTCATTAGTATGTAGTATGTTGATTTATAGAATAAAATAAATCATTTTAAAAATAAAAATAAATATTAAAATTTATTTGATTTTTAAAAAAAATCTGCTGCAGGGACCGTCATGTGTGGTATGCCAAAAAATAACAAATAATTAGTACTAAGACCCCCTGTGAGGATATAACGGTTACTCTTGCAGATCCAAAGAAAATCGGATTTTTCATATGAGCTTCATACAAAATTTTCGAAAAAAATAAATAACTTATTCGCTTGTACGCTAAATTAACTTTTTTGGCATATTAGAGCATGGAAATGGTTGGTAGAAGCAGTTTACAACAAAAAAAGCGGCATTCTAAAATTAAAGTCCCTAAGTCTATGAAAGTCAATTTTCAGCCCACTGTGCGTCGAAAAGTTAAGTCAGTAAGTATTGCCAAATTGCTAAGAAATAAAAAGAGATATGAATTTGCACTGTTTTCACTCTAATGATGGACTTGATCATTCCACAATCATTAATTATATTATGATCATAACTCGCATCTCCATCTAAAATTTTGTAATCTATAAATATAAAAGAAAGTCGTGTTAGTTACACTATTTATACTATAAATTATATTAACTCAAGAAAGGCTGAACGGATTTGGCTAAAAATTGGTAGAGAGTTAGCTAAGAACCGGGAGAAGGACATAGAACATTTATCATCACGCTAAATATCGTAGGAAGTATGCAGTAAAAAATATTTAACACCATCCGTGCGAAGCCGGAGCGGACCATTAGTATAAAATAATTGTGGGTGTAAAGAATAACTTCCAAAACTTGACATTGGCAAAGATTATTGGCTAGAGATGATACATTGCCATCTTAATCTTAAATTAAAAGTATTGATTGAATCGAGTTGAGTTGAGAAATTTTAACAAATAATTTTAAAAAAATGTATGTATTGATATTGTGACCAAGAACATTGAAGAAAATTTCTGGTTAGAGTACTACTTGGTGTTTATAAAACGGTTAATGACTATAAAAATCAGGTATGGATTTATTATTTTGTTATCATCACCATTTTAATGCAAACAGTTCCACATAACAAATTTTCTCTTTACACGTCATGATTGTATTACCTTGTTTCTGTCTTTAGAAAATAAAAGCGAAGTCTTTCTATGAATTTCACATCTTTTATATTTGTTTTCATTATAGGCAAAAGTTGTCAGTACTCCTAAGTTTTCTCTCACCACGAAGCTGTTTTATATTGGCCTAAGTGAAATGCGATCACGTATATTATATGGTTTCAATTGTTTAAAGGCCAATATATTTTAAAATAAAATTTTAAATGTCAAATTCTGTATACAGTTAACAATAGGTTGCAGTTTGCATACAAATTTCTCACATATAAAATAAATAATGATACATTCTTTGCAATTATTTGAATTTTAAAATTTGTGGGATTATATTGTTTCTTCAGAAATTAAAGGCTGTATTATTTTAGCAAAAGCAAACACAAAAGGAAGGGTAATTATTATGGCAGTGTGTACCTAAGTTTATGTTTTACCCCCTAGCCTATTAAATAAAATAAAGAAACAATTGCAATTGAGAAGGTTATTTTCAAACTCAAAAAGTTTCAAGTTAGGTATCAAAACCATGAGAATGGTGAGCACCTTAATTTAAGTAAAATTTATGTTTTAAATGCATACAAAGAAACAACTTTAAGTATCTGTTTTAACACCCTCTTGCTAGATTGATGTTGTTGTGCAATAGAGACAATATATTTCTTATTTGGACTATCATTGTTGAATATATGAATATGTACAATTCAATAATAAAAGAGTATACATTGAAAAGTCTAAGAACATTTAAAAAGGTTTTAAAGGATAAAACATAAACTAGTGTTACACCTACAGTATAACTTTTATAATAATGTTTGTGCCACCATCAACCACCTCCATTAAGTATATACATTGCTCAATGCAAAATCAAAATGTATTAAATTCATATTTACTAATTGCTATGGCATCCCCATGTAGTTTTACTTACAATTTCGTTTAAGTTTCTATAAATAAAACAATCAATTTTTTATTGACAATCTGTATTTACAAGTGACTTGTATTATGAACGGGTATTTTTCTGCAAGTTGACATTTGTTACGCACCTATTTTGCATGATCAAGGAATGGCTCTATTCTAGCCATCCCAGCTCACTAAGGAAGTGCAGGACCCCCTCAATATCCTTGAACACCTCTGGTGTGTGCATCACCCAGGTGTTTTACCCTGTAATCCGCTACATCTGTACACTCGAGGAGTACATGCCCAGCTGTTTCTTCCTTTTCCATGCATGCTCTGCACAGAGGGCTATCTGTAACACCAAGGTAAACAAGTGTTAGTTAAAAGGGCCATGCCCTGTGAGGGTGGTTGTGATCCAGCTAATTTGCTTTTTGTTAAGTTTTAATAGTTTATTAGTAAGTTTCTTGTTGATTCTGGGTAAAGCTGTTTTGGCTTATTTACAGCTGCTGTCCAACATGCCTCCCACTTACCTTGTATAGCCTTACGGACTATTGTATTTAAATGATTGCTCGGTAAAGACGGACAAGGTTGTGGACCTGTGAATGGGGTTATGATCCGCTGTAATCCATTGAATGGTAGTATCACTGGTTTGCCCTATCGCCGTTAGGGCTTTGTGACATTCATATATAAGCCCTGAATTGCACTTGTGGCTCATTAGAGCTTGTAGAACTGATTTGCTGTCCGAGAGTATGCGAATTGGAAATTCTCTGATTTCTTGCTAACACTGCTTAGGCGGCTAGTATGATTGCAAGGCATTCTGCCTGAAATATCGAATTTCAGGTGCCCATTGGTCCAGCAATTTTAATCTGCACCAGATTTAGTTTTAGAGCCGTCTGTAAATATACTCACTTCCCTCTCGTTCAGGCCCTCGTTCGGATTTTCTGATAGTTGTATTTTGTATTTCTTGTCAAAGAGGAATAGTTAGGGAATCTTGGACTTCACAGCCGATATTCTAGGTGCCTCCTTCACCATCCTGTTAAGAATTTCGGCGTGAGGAACTTTCTTGGATTTCCATAACTTATTTGCATTTAATCTCACAGCTGAGGCAATAGCCTCTTGTTTGATCAACAGGTAAAGTGGTGTTAAGTTTAGCATTAATAGTGTCAAGGGCGGCGGTACCGGCGGTTCTGATACATCCTGGAGCCGCTTTGCACACCAGTCTTTGAGAGCTTTGTAGTTTTGCTTTGAACTGTGCTTAGCTCTGTATGTTGGCAACAGCGCCATAACAGAGTATTGATCGTATCTCAGCTCTAATCAGCCATATGATTATTTTTGGGTAACCTTTCACTACTTGTATCTTAGTTTGGTCTTCTGACATTATTACTCGGCTTTCAAGCATGTTTCCTATCCAGGTTGATAGAATTGTTAGATTTGGTCCCTACTTAAGGCTTCGTACATACATATATACATATACTCACGGCTATAAATCCCTAAAAGGGGTAGCCAGAGCTGAGAAATCATAAATTCCTCAGGCACTTTTGGAATTTTGATCACATTAATTGGAGCTTCGTGAATGTTATTAAAGTTCGTTTTAACCAAGGCTCCTTCGATATCAAGGAAGTTTGCTAGACAAATGTTTTTATCTCTAATAGCTTCCTCTGCGACACATGATACTGCGTGTAAGGCCGACTCTGTGCCTTTACCGGTGCTGTAGGCGTGCTTGTTGGGATGGAGCGGTATAGTTTTAAGATCGTTGTTTCGCAGTTCCCTATCACACAACCTTTTACAAGTGACTGGATTTGCTAATAACAGCAAAACAAAGTTATAATGTGAAGGTTAGACACAAGAAGGAACATTTCTTCTGGAAATATTGGTGGAAAAAGGCCAACAATCATATCAAAATAATAATTCGAAAACCGACCAAAATGGCGCTAGAGTGAGAAGTGGCTGTGGTATGAAATTAGCAGCAGCACAGGGCAAACATTTACTCACGACATTAGTTCCCATTGGGTTGGCAAAGACTATCGATTGTTACTTTACGATCCTGGCAAACCTCTCGAGCTTCATCTACATTAAACAATATTATCATACATATCCTTTTTCTTAGTGCGAAAAACAGGCGTTTCTTACGTCCGAAACGACCGAAACGCCTGCCTTTCGCACGTAAACAGCTCATTCTCTATTTGATCCAAACGTTTTCTGCGTGGTCATACATACATACATATACTCACGGCTATAAATCCCTTTACGGGGTAACCAGAGCTAAGAAATTGAGTGGGGAAAAGATGGTAAAGTAAAGGTTGTTGGTGATGGGTCTCCAACCGCATCGCCCAAAAATCCCTTAAAACCCCCAAAACCGTTGGTCGCCTCTTACGTATACCCATCGGTGGAAATGGGGTAATGCTATTCTAAGCCGTCACTACACGGCGTGGTCATCTTCTACAGATCTCTTTCCTTGAACCTTGATCTATATATCTGTTAAACCAATTTACATACATCCAACCTCTCTATGTGCCAAAACTATCTTAGCATTCCTTTTCAAGCGACGCGACGTATGTTGCGCGATTACTCCAGTAGGCAATCGATTTCTAATCTTGTTATTCTGTGCGGTGCGATATGCTTCCAGGGTGGTTCCATTTAATTTTGATGGGGTTTGGTTGCGTTGCTATAAAATTTTACAGAACTATCAAAACTCTTACGTGGATGATTAGTTGTTTATCTAATCTTGTATGAAAAATTGGGCTTCTGTTTTATAGTCGGTTCCTATTTTTGTTAAACATATATATTATTCTAAACATACATATATGTACTCACGCCATTAGTTTGCATTCGACTGGACAGAGCAATTTCACTATTTATGCTAAACGTGTCCTCCGTGGTACAAATAAAATATATTATGGTATATCTAGTCAATTATTTTTAAAATTTAATTGTTGTTAATTGCTTTCAAAACGGCCTGCCGCTATGCTGAACGCGCAAAAATGGTCTGTCATTATTATTTTCAGATAATAATAATATATTTATTAATATCGAAATGGATTTCGAATGCATTTCTAATTCGCCAAAAATCTGTACTTGTCTTACCTGAGCGCGCGCCGAGACCACCATTTGGCTTAGGCCCTCCTCTCACGGAGCTACTTAAAAAAAACTAGTTACAAACTTAAATATCTAACCAGTTGCTTGAGCGTCACCGCCCATACATTATTATTGACGTTCGCACACTACGCGACCAGTCACAAACCGGTTAGTAACTGATCACGCTAGACGCGACATCAGGTCGCCGCGCTACAGTTACAGTTCAGTTTCCAAAGTTTCTTGTGATTTTGGAAAAAAATATGGCAAATTTTCATTTTGACATAAACATGACGGATTGAAATCTTGGAACTTGAGTAGCGTCGTCGTGTGCGAGGTATGGTTTCTAGTAGTTTGTAATTGTAATTACTAACTAGTAGCGTCATTTTTGATTAATTCAGTGAAAGAAGGGGCTTAGTGAGCCCCTATCTCATGCATAGTAAGTATAGGAGCTCACTGTACAAGTCTTCAAGTTTGGTCAAATACATACAGGTAACGTTTCAGTGTCTCTTAAACTATACAGCGTGTTAGTTTGACGGCGATTGTTACTTCAATATTAATTCGTATATTAAAGTTTAATGCTTAATATCCACCATATGAAATAAACAAAAAGATTAAAACCGCTTTAGCAGAAAAACTTACTTTCTCCATCAGATGGAAAACTGTGGTTATCTACACTAGCCTAGCGCACACACTCCTACCCGTATAATGTCTCACCCACACAGAGAACAGCGGGCGCGTCATGTGACCATCTAGTCTTGCGCACACTTGCTCGTGACCGTATAAACCGCACTATGACAGCAATGCAAAATTTCTTTGAATTTCGCGACTATGTTTGATTTTTCTTTGAACTTATCGCCGCGCCTGGTGAGGCTGTGGTCTTAGTCGCCTCGTATTTCAATCCAGTATTAAATATGGGGTAGTGTAATTCAAACATTTTCAAGTAAAACGATTGATGGATGTAAACAAAGCTAGAGAGGTTTGCCAGGATCGTACGAAGTGGCGATCGATAGTCTCTGCCTACCCCAATGGGAACTAATGGCGTGAGAATATGTATGTAAAAAATCTATCTCTATTAATTAACACCGACGATTATAACAAAACTGTCGTCCTAAATAATTAGCTACCGCTATTTTTGTTTTACTTTACATCTCTGCCTCCCCAAAGGGTAGTAACGGCGTGAGTATGTATGTAATGTATGTACTTCATGAGCGTAAGATAATAAAGTTAAAAACAAATAGAGACCCTCGAAACGATGCATTTACGTGGCATAAAATAAAGTGCGCAAGAGATACCTATTCATTCATTAACCGACATCGAAATTGGAGGAGTTCTTGGTGTTTACTAAACTCTCTCGGGGCTAAAGGGCTCTAAACGGGTGTATCTGTACTCTATCACAGTTAACTAAAGAATACGAATAAAAATAACTCACCCCGTTTTGATTGGCAGTGGCAGATCCGGGCTATCACCTTTATTTGCGCAAAACGCAGAACATTTTGAGAATTAACATTATAAAACACCAACACTGAACTTTGCTGGTTCGTGTACGCCATATTTACTCAACACAATCACAACACAAGATACTAAAACTGAACTCACACACCGAAAATTAATGCGAAAAATCAAAGTGACATCCAATCATAAGCGGCACAAACACAATGAGCTACAAACAACTAACTTAGTACTAATACTGTTCCTTTGATGTAATGCCGACAAGCCCGCCCGACTTGTTGATACATGCAGATTTTGAATTTCGCGGCGATCGATGTTTACGAATTATGAATTTTTCTCTGAACATACTGCCGCATTCCAACGCAGTATTAACTATGGGGTAGTGTTATTCAAATTTATCATGTCAAATAATAACATGTAAAAAATAAGAAGATATTAGAAGCTAAGTTCGATTGATTACTTTACTGGCCTTGATTTGATTTGGCCGCCGGTTAAAGGTCACAGCGGGTCGCAGCTGTCAGCTGAGTTGCCCGCCTTGTCATCGCGTTTCACGCATACATTGAGCGTGTTGGTGTCAATAGTACTACTTTCTTAGTGCAAATTTTAACAAAATTTGAAAAAAAATAAGTGTGTTTTTTTTCAACGAATTCTGCCTCTATACGTGATAATTAATCATACTTTTCAAGGAAAACAGTCATTACAATTACACCCTGTATATCTTTTTAAGAATTATATTTCCAAGTCTATTTTAAAAGGAGCGTGCGTATAGCGTAGACATAAGAAGATTATAAATAAAAATAAGATAAAATAATTTTTAACAAAAAGAAAATTGACTTCATAGTTGGAAAAACAACCGAAAATAAACAATCTAGTACTAAAAAGTACGAAATAAGTTTTTTAATTGAATATGAGCACTGTGATTAATACTTTAGCAATTTCTTAAATATTAAAATTCTCTTAAATTAATTTGTGCGCCGGTGCCAGCCTGCTTGATGAAGATTATAATAAGTGTGTATTTCGCACTACATATACATGTACAATGAGGGTACCTTGTAGTTGTAGGGTAAATTGATTTTTGTACGTACGCAAAGTAAGAGAATTTTAATATATAGGTAGGTTGAACTGACGCGTGTGGAATAAAGAAAATTCTTAAGTATTAATCACAGTACTCATATTCAATTAAAAAACTTATTTCGTACTTTTTAGTTCTAGATTGTTTATTTTCGGTTGTTTTTCCAACTATGAAGTCGGTTTTCTTTTTGTTAAAAATTATTTTATCTTATTTTTAAGATGCCTCTAGGATGAGCTGAAAATGTTAATTTACAAACTAATTGTTGGATAAATAGTACAAACCCTCTTTTAAATAATACCATAATTAAGTATAACTTTATCTTCTTTATTACATTACTTCCATTTTAACATAAAAATCTACATCTTCATAATACAAAGGAAAAACTCTCTCTCTTGTCAAATTTAACCTACCATCGACAGCTCGAACATTGACTGTCTGTCCATCGACAAGATTCCTACTAAAAATAGGTCTTATAACAATTAAGAGCTTATGCATTGTCCTCAACACTCTCCCTCAATGCATGAGCTTACATCAAGCACATCATTCCAATATCATTTAACAGTTTACAAAATTGACCCTTATTTAAAGGCTTTGTCAAAAAATCAGCTAATTGAAACTTAGTATTAACATACCTAACTTCTACAAAACCTTCTTCTACCTTTTCCTTTACAAAATTATATTTTATATCCATATGCTTCAAACGTTTCTGATCGGAACATTTAACAGATTTAATAGTACTCTGATTATCCTCAAACATAGTTACTTTATCACATAAAATATTTAAATCATTTAATACTTTAACAACCCAACAAGCTTCTACTACACTTTCACATAACGAAATAAATTCAGCTTCTGTAGTACTAAGTGCAACTGTCGCTTGTTTCTTAGATCTCCATATAACAACATTATTAAACAATTTAAACAAATATCCACTTGTTGACTTCCTATCATGATCCCTTGCCCAATCAGCGTCAGCATAACCTACTATTGGATTTACAGTATTTATATCATTTTTAAAATACACTAATGAATAGTTTATCGTCCTCTTAACATATCTTAAAATTCGTTTTAAAGCTCTCCATAATACTTCACTTGGCTTGGATTGAAATCTACTTAAGTAACATACAGCATTAGCTAAATCTGGTCTCGAACCGACTACTGCATACATTAAAGAACCAATTAATGACCTACATTGACTTTCATAAGACATATCAACACCACAATCTTCTATTTTAAAATTAACATCCATAGGTGTGTCACAACCATTACAGTCAAACATTTCATATTTCTTTAAAACTCCCTCAAGATATTTCCTTTGATTAATAACAATTTTATCTCTCCCTCTTTCAATAGAAATGCCAAGATAGACCAATTCATCATGACCCATGTCTTTCATTTTAAATTTACTTGACAAAAACTCTTTAAGATTCTCTATCTTTGAAACATCGCTACTCATTATTAAAATGTCATCCACATATAAAAGCAAATACATATCTTCCATAGAATACAAACAATAGTCATTTATCGATCTCTTAAAACCATACTCATTTATAGTTGTGTTAAATTTCTCATACCAATACTTGGGAGATTTCTTTAATCCATATAAGGATTTTGCTAGCTTCAACACTTTACCTTCTTGTAATTCTAATCCTTCTGGAGGTTTTAAGTAAACATTTTCATGAATATCGCCATATAAAAACGCTGCCTTTACATCCATTTGATGAATCTGATAATCTTTGCAGATTGCGACTGATAACATAATTCTTAATGTTTGCAACTTTAGAACTGGTGAAAAGATATCATCTAATTTATCCCTTTGCTGATAACCCTTGACTACTAATCTAGCTTTATATATATTATTATTTCCAACACTTTTCCTTGTAAATACCCATTTTGTATCTAATAGTTTTCCCTTTTCTGGTTTCGGTACTATTTTCCATGTTTTATTTTCTTCTATAACCTTAAACTCTTGTTCTATAGCCTTTTTCCAATCTTTTTCATCATCTCGTCCTTCTATATCTTCATATCTACTTGGAGCATCTTCACTCGCTAAAAGAGCAAATAATGCTTCATCATTATTTTCATCGAAAACTAATACATAATCATCATGCCATTTTGGTTGTCTTATTACTCGTTTTTCTCTTGTCTCTATTTGTCTTACCTGTGCTTCTCCTGTTTGTTCAACTGGGTTTACATTATCTATTAAATCATTCTGTTCTTTTAGTTCTTGTCCACCCATCTGGTAGTTACTTCCACATAATGTTTCATCATCTTCCTTGTTCACGTTTTCTTTTTTATCCTTATCATCTTTCTTTTTATTTTTATCTTCTTCGTCTTGTGTATTTTCATCATCTTCTTTTGGTAAATTTGCAAATTCATTCTTTCCTCTTTCATCAAACCTGACATTTCTTGCATGCACTACTTGATTTTTAACGGGATCATATAATCTATAATATCCTGATGGACTGTATCCTATCATCACCATTTTAACACTTGTGTTATCTAATTTCTTTCTTAATTCCTTCGCTACATAATTAAACGCATGACACCCAAAAACTCGCATGTTAGATACATTCGGCTTCCGACCAAACCAAAGTTCAGCAGCCGTAACTTCCCTCCCTGCTGAAGGACTTCTGTTTGTCGCATAAGCTGAATACAATATAGCGTCAAACCAAAATTCTTTTCTTAACCCGGATTCCAATAAAATTGTTCTTGCTTTTTCAATCAGCGTGCGATTCATCCTCTCTGCTATCCCATTCATTTGTGGATTATAAGGGACTGTGTACTGTAGAGATATACCTTCTCGAACACAAAAACGCTGAAAATCATTATTGACGTATTCGCTGCCATTATCGGAACGTAATTTTAATAAACTTCTATTGAAATATTTAGTCACATGAAAATAATATTCTTGAAACTTTTCAAACACATCTGACTTTTGTCTTAGTGGGTAAACCATTACGAAGTGCGTATAATCATCGATAAATGTTAAAAAATACTTAAAACCTTCTCTACTGGTCGGTGAAATAGGTCCACAAACGTCAGTATGGACTAGTTCAAGTGGCTGTTTTGCCCTATAGCCTAACTTATTAAAAGGTTGTCTAGACATTTTACCTAACAGACATGGTTCACATAATGAATTACTCATCCTGACGTTTCTTAAGTCATCAAGACCATATACCATATTTGACTTTACCAAAGTATTTAAATTACTAATACATAGATGACCAAACCTTTTATGCCACAAGTTTACAATATCAGTAGTTCCTTGACTTACAAAATTACAATAACTGTCATCAATTTTTGTTTCAATTTTAAATAAATTTTCTGATGAACTTCCAATCATTATCATATTATTACAGCCGTTATAAATTCTTACCTTACCATTTATAAAAGAAACTTTGAAACCGTTTTCATTCATTTTAGTCACAGACATTAAATTTTTTCTTAGCTCTGGAACATAATATACATTTTTTATATTGAATTTATTTGGTCTGGACCCAACATAAGCAATAATATGAATATTACCAATACCTACTGCTTTTAGGCTTACATTATTTTTAGCAACGCCTATTATTTTAGGTACACTTAGTTCTATGTATTCAGAGAAATACTTTTTGTCATTTACCAAATGATCTGAACATCCCGAATCAATACACCAAACAATATTATTTTGTAAACAATTATATACATTACCACTCTTAGCCTCCTCAGACATAAAGCTATACATATCTTTTTCATCTTCATCTACATAGTATACTTGTTTATTCTCTTCTCTCCGTGCAGCGTGTCTTTGTGCACCTCTGCCTCGCCAATGTCCTGAATTCGACTGTGTCAACGGCGGCGGCGGCGGCGAATTATACTTGAAGTGTCTGTGGGATTGAAAACCTCCGCGATTTTGATAACTTCTATTTCTTTGCATCATACCTCGGCCCTTGTTTTGATTACATTGAAACCTCTTATGACCTGCCTTGCCACACGTGTAGCAAATAAGAAATGCTCCACTACTTGTACTCGGTTGTTGCTCTGAGTTTATCTTCTTCTTCTGTTCTTCACCTAAAAGTCTACTTTTAACAAATTCATATTTTAAATCATCAATTGTTTCTAGTGCCGTAATAATTCCTTCATATGTTTCAGGCATTGACATCAACATGTAATTAATTTTCTCTTCTTCAGTAAGCTCATTATCATTTTCTTTAAGATCTAAAAATATGGTTTCCATTTGGTAAATATGATCTTTCAAAGATTCATTCTCTTTAAATTTTATTTCATTTAGTTGCCTTCTTAGGTGAATTTTGGATCGGACCCCTTTTATCTTAAATGAATTTTCTAGACTCGCATACATGTCCAAGGCTGAATCTTTTCTAACATATTCGAGGTGACTGTCAGCGATTGCTGAAATTATAATAGCCTGAGCCTTTGCTTCCTTCTTTTTTTCAGTCATGGCAAATTTTGGGTCTGATATGGCCTCAATCACATCCGCGGCTCTTAGGATGCTTTTAAGTCGAAAAGACCAAGAATTAAAATCATGACCAACAAATTGACAAATGCTTTGCCTGTCACGCTCCTACATTTTTCCAGAATTATTTTTATAGCACCTACACGATAGAACCACGCTCTGCTACCAATTGTTGGATAAATAGTACAAACCCTCTTTTAAATAATACCATAATTAAGTATAACTTTATCTTCTTTATTACATTACTTCCATTTTAACATAAAAATCTACATCTTCATAATACAAAGGAAAAACTCTCTCTCTTGTCAAATTTAACCTACCATCGACAGCTCGAACATTGACTGTCTGTCCATCGACAAGATTCCTACTAAAAATAGGTCTTATAACAATTAAGAGCTTATGCATTGTTCTCAACACTATTGTCCTGTTTTTTAGTCCTGAAACAACTAAAATTTAATCCTGGCGACCCTAACCAAGATAAAGAGACAATCCTATGAAATTATTATACTTTCGCTGATTCTTGATAAATATACAAAGTTTGAATTAAAATAATGGGCGTGAGTATAAGTAAGTAAGTAAGTTGAATTAAATCTGTATGTTTTGAAGTGGGTCAAATTGAGTCCCAAAGATTCGGTTACATGTATGTATATATTTATTTACATATATACCTGTATGTAAATATATACATACATCAACATGAACTGACATTTTCACCTGGTGTTCAGGGTACCCCGTTTTGCTTGGACAGTGTACTCACGTGATAGGGGGCAGGCCTATCGCAGTTTTGTACAAATATACTGTCACATGTCTAAGTACAACTTAGCCATGTGGGTTTCCTCACTATGTTTTCCTTCACCGTTAACAACCATGATAAATTACCAACACATAGTATGTATATACATATTATGTCTTTAGAAAATACAAATTGGTGTAGGCCCGACCCGGGATTTGAACCCTCATCGTCTGCATTACAAACGGTTTTCTACCCACTGAGCTAACACGGCTGCTTACATTTAATTACATTCCTTGCTTATATATTTTTTACAGATTTCAAGATGACCGAGAAAGAACAAATTATTCAAGCTTTAAGGGGCACACTGATTTCTGTAAAAGGATCTCTTACTATAGATCAATGCAACCGTAAGTAATTTTAATTTTTTTAGTTAAATCTTTTAGCTGTGTAGGCTTAGAATCAGGCTTATCTGTTTCTTTCCGCGGCGAGTGTCCTATGAGGCTACTTAGGGTATTGGGGCTTTTTAAGTATTTCTTGGGCGATGTGGCTGGATAACCATCACATTTCCTTATTTGTATGATTTTTTCCTCACTATACTTTAAAAAATGGCTGTATTATTTACTAACTCTGAACCTCTGGCTACCCTGGGATGTATAGTCGTAAGTGTAAGTTATGTCTAGGTTTGGTTATATATAAGTAGGTTGGTATATTTGGATGTTGAGAAATAGTACATCTTCTTATTAAAGGTGTCCGATATATTAGATAACTCAAAGCTAACCACACATATGACTTTAGAAAAGACAATTTGGTGTAGGCCCGATCCGGGATTAGACACTAGTCGTCTGGACAATAATACATGCCACCAATACTTTATTACTACCCATCATAGGCCTTCTCTAGATCAATGAAGAAGTAGTACTCATTTTGGCTATTTGCTAATAAATTTTCTGTGATATACCTTAAGAAGAAGATTCCCGCTCAATACACCTACATCCCCCTCTTTCTAAATACGGCTTGCTTATCCCAAATCAGTTAATATTCTGCTTCTACTATTATACTTCTCTTTGTATAAAATTTACTGACAACAGTGAGTAGGGTAGTTTTTGCTTCTTTATGTTTCCGTTTTCCTTTATATGGGGCGCAATCACCGCTCTGCACCAATCTTTTGACGATAATTTTCAACACGTCTGAAAAAGGAAAAACTACCAAGACTCCACTAACTCTTTATGCTAACGATTATGATACTTATATACAGTTGGACCGCGGTCCAGGTCATGCCCAGGTCAGGTGTGTCACAGTCTGGTCAAATATTTTCCCTTTTCCTATAAATAAGGAATCTTTGAAATATTTACTTTCGTGACTTAAAACTACTTAAAGCGCATTCTACTGTTCTCATCGACCTATTCGGTTGTTCGGACGACCTACCTCAGCTACTTTTAGAAGTTGATTGGAGAAAACCTTGTAAAATAAAGTAATATTAGACATAAAACTCCAGCCATATCGCTCTAAAAATAATTTAAGAAGAACTAAACCCCTATTTTGCCTCTTAAGACAACCGCCGGAACAAATTTGTTAGTGCTGTAAAATCTGGGCCTCATATAGGACATATTTTTTGACCAAATAGAACCGACTTCGCAGCAATTGGACGGTAACCTATTTTTTTATAAAAACGCTATCAAACGTCAAGAAAATTTAATTGGACCACTCCGGAAGCCTATCTAACAGAACAAAAATACAAATTTTGAAATTAATCATTGACGCAGTAATGGCGTGCGTAACATGCATAAAAAATCTTTCTATAGTTAATTCGTAAGCTGTATTAATGTTTTTTTTTATTGTTTTGAAGGAGACTACAAACAACTGCAAGGTGAATACATTCCATATAAACAATTAGGATACCCCTCCTTAGAAAAGTTGTTTTTGGATGTGCCTGGTTTTAAAGTTAATAATGTTAATGGAGTATGGTACGTTGATGCTATTGCAAGCCCAGAAACTCAGCACATAGTGAATATGGTGGCAAAACAAAAGCCCGGTAAAAAGCCGGCGTCGGTAAGTTTACAGTTAAATTATAACAGTAGTAACTACACACTTATACATTGTAATACCTTATATCTGCTGACCTAGCCAATTACCCTTCTCTGAATACCATAGAGAACTTAACTAGAGCAGAAGCCAAACGTAGTCTAGTTCAAAAATTGCTGAAATAGTACCGTAAAAAAAATTATCAAAATAAATTTATCTTACGCTCTGATTGGTAGATTTAATGTACTAACTCTTGGTCGTCATACATTTGCTTCCCTAAGTCAGTGGCAAAAAACTGAACCCTTTACGGATAATGAAATGACATTCTTTGATGCTTCTCTATTTAGTTAAGTTTTCTTTGATGAATACCTTTTTCGACGGACGAAGACGAACATAAACTGTTGTTAAATGCCGTTAAATGTGTTCTATTTTATAAAAACTCATTCGATATTAGCGCCGTCCCGGAGCTTGGTGCACTCCGGGTACTAAATAACCTTACCTAGTCAAGCGGGGCTCTGACTAGGTGGACAG
The DNA here is from genome assembly GCA_963576735.1 of Bedellia somnulentella. Classification (NCBI taxonomy): domain Eukaryota; kingdom Metazoa; phylum Arthropoda; class Insecta; order Lepidoptera; family Bedelliidae; genus Bedellia; species Bedellia somnulentella. The sequence continues at coordinate 10,283,115 of OY755174.1, forward strand.
TTTACTTCCCTTGCTTCTCATGGGTCCAATATGTGTTCAAATTTTAGTAAACACGGAGGCGGCGATGTAGCTCGCCACTCATCACGCCATGGTTGCTCACGGGGCGAAAAGTGGGCTAAAGAGACCCGCTTCAGTACGATGAATGTATGTGGAGGAATGTTTGAAAAATTAGATGAAGTATGTATGATTATGAATGAAAGAAAACTGGATTTTCTATGTGTAAACGAGACGAAGCGTAAGGGAAAGGAAGTTTCACAACTTGGCAACATTACAGCAATCTGGTCTGGAGTCGCTGACAGTGACCGAGCTAGCCAAGGAGTGGGACTTCTGATATCTGAAAGGATGGCTCAGTGTATGAAAGATTACGAATGTGTGAGTCAAAGGCTCCTGTGGATTAAGGTGAAATTGGGACTAGTCCGGATGCGCATAATTTGCGTATACGCTCCGGACATGTCTAAATCCCTGTCCGAGAGGGAGGAGTTTTGGAATCTGTTAGACGATGTTGTGAATGGGTGTGAGCAGAATGAGAGACTTGTAATGTTAGGAGATTTTAATGGCTGGGTTGGTGTGTCACGCAACGGTTGCGAAAGAGTTTTAGGAAAGTTTGGTGATCAAAGGGTGAATGAAAATGGTGAGAAATTGATTGAGGTATGTTTGGAGAGGGATCTTTGTGTTACAAACACGTTGTTTAAACACAAAGATATCCATATGTAATACATCTGTCTTGTATACATATTATGTATACAAGAAAGAGGGGAAGCGAGAGAAGTATGATTGATTTTGGTGATAGTTGATGAAAGGCTGAGAGCAAAAGTTGTTGACACCAGGGTCTATAGGGGCACGAACGTTGGCACATATCACTTTCTCGTTATATCACGATTAAGGGGTCTGCGCACGCGTTGGCGTCACAGGCCTAAAGGGTCAACAACGGATTTTGCGAGAATAAAAGTAGAAAAACTGCAAGAAGATGAAAATATCAGAGATGAATACTTGAGGAAATTGGATGATAGACTAAGTTGCGTGGAGATGAAGAATGAAATGGAAATAGAAGAAGTATGGGATGTGCTCAAATCGACGATGGTTGAATGTGCGACGGAAGTATGTGGAGTGTGTAAAAGGTCAAATAGACCACCAACAAGTTGGTGGGATAAAGTTGTGAAAGAGGCGGTTGGAGATAAGAAGAAAGCGTGGTTAGATTTACTAGCGATTAAAGCTAGTAAACGGATGGATGCGAGTGTAACTGACGATGTAGTGCAGAAAAGTGAAGATGAATATAAGAGAGTTAAGAATGAGGTAAAGAAGAAAATAGAAAAGAAAAAGCGGGATTTGCAAGAGTGGTGTGAGAGGAAACTTTCTGATAATTTCCGGAATAACCAAAAGTTATTCTGGAAGTATATCCGGAAAGAAAAGGGAGTTTCCCAAAACACGAGAGTGAGTGTAATAAGAGATGAACAGGGTGAATTGGCGACAGATGAAAGTAGCATGAAGCGGGTATGGAAGAATTATTTAAAGGGACTGTTTGAGAAAGAGGATGCATCGATTTCTTCGCCAATCGACAGTAATGTTGATTGGAACGGGGAGATGGGTGAATTTAGTGACAGCGAGATTAGTATGGAAGAAATAATGAAAGCAATGAAAAGTATGAAATTAGGAAAGGCGGCAGGGTATGATAGGATTACTATCGAAATGCTGAGGGCTGGTAAAGGGTTGGTGGCTTCTTGGTTGTACTTCCTTTTCCAAAAATGCTGGTCGAGTGGCAAAGTTCCACGAGACTGGTGCAAGGCGGTGATTGTGCCTCTATATAAAGGAAAGGGGTCACACCAAGAGGCTAAAAAATACCGCGGCATCAGCTTACTCAGCATTGTTGGTAAATTGTATGCTAAGGTACTGATTGAAAGAGTGATGAATGAAACTGATGGGGAAATATGGGATGTGCAAGCGGGATTTAGGAAAGGAATGGGATGTATGGATCAAATCTTCTCTCTAAGGAGCATCACCGAAAAGTTGTATTGCTCCTTCATTGATTTAGAGAAGGCGTATGATGGGTGGTAAGAAAGTGTTTATGGGAGGTGTTATCCAAGTTCGGTTTGGGGAGTCAACTTATACGTGCATTAGTATCACTCTATGAGGATTCTAGTGCATGTGTAAGAGTAAACGGGGAAAACACTGACTGGTTCGGAATCTCTAGGGGTGTCCGACAGGAATGTGTAGCTTCTCCGTGGCTCTTCAATTTGTTCATGGATGACTGTTTGACAGAGTTGCGTGAAAGTGATTATGGACTAAGAATGAGTGGATTCATCATTAAATGCCTCTTGTATGCTGACAATCAAGTGCTACTTGCATCGTCGGCAGAAGAGTTGCAAGAGATGATGAATATTGCATGTGAGTCTTTTGTAAGAAAGGGAATGAGGGTGAATGTGGATAAGACCAAAACGATGGTTTTTGAGAGACAGGAAGATGTGACAGAATGCGTCATTGCGATTGATGGTAAGGATGTGGAACAGGTGAAGGAGTTTGTATATCTGGGAAGTTTGTTTACAAGGGATGGAAAATGTGATGAAGATATTGAAAGAAGAGTGAAAAAGGGTAATGCGGTAAATGGAGCAATGAATAGCCTAATGACCTGTCAATCGGTGTCTGAAAAGGCCCGAATGGCTGTGCATAATGCTGTTCTTGTTCCTACGCTTATGTATGGAAGCGAATATTGGGTGTGGCAGAAGAAGCATGAGAGCAGAGTAAATGCAGTAGAGATGAGGTCCCTCAGAAAAATTTGTAATGTTAGAATATGTGACCGAGTGAGAAATAGTGTTATTCGTGAAAAGTGCGGTGTGAAAGATGATATTGTAAGAAAGATAGAAAAAGGAATGTTGAGATGGTTTGGGCACATAGAGAGGATGGATGATAGAAAATTGGTAAAAGGGATCTTTAGAGCTAGTGTGGATGGTAATGTTAGTAGAGGACGACCACGGAGAACACACTTGGACCAAATTGAGAGTGTGCTCAAAATGGCTGGCGTCCGAAGTATGAAGAATAAAAGAGCATGTATGAAGAGATTGATGGATGTAAACGAAGCTAGAGAGGTTTGTCAGGATCGTGCGAAGTGGCGATCAATAGTCTCTGCCTACCCCAATGGGAACTAATGGCGTGAGTATATGTATGTATGTCATTCGATATTAATATCTGATATCGGGGAATTAATTTTGCATTCCACGTATGTTTATAAACACTAAGGGGGGGGAGCCATGATCCTAAATATGGATTTACTCGAGCGCCATTCGTTTTTTATTCTTTGATAAAAAATGCACGTATCCTATTGGAGTAATGGGATAATAGACAATGTTCTCTAAAATTTATTGAAAAAGTCCAAGGTATTTTTTTACATGGGTATATTGTTTTAGCTTGAGACACTTATATAACAATGCGCTTATTTAAAAAAGAAATCGAAATGAGGAGAAATGTCTTTATTTTTTATTTTGTTTTATTAGTTTGCCTTTTGTAATTGTTTTATAATTGTGCCCAGCTTTTTCTTGTTTAAGTAAAATTTGCCAGTTTAATGACGTAGGCGGTAATACTAAAACTCCTAACTTCCGCCTATCAAACCGTGGCGATCTGATTAGGGTAAAGTATACTTGGTGAAAAGTTACTAGCCTCTAACATAGTTTTCTGATGTACACTATTATAAACGATCAGTTATCATTTGTTTCAATAATCTGATCGATAAGTTGACTGGTTCTGTGCTTGGCTTACATTTTTTCAGAATACTAAACAGACATAAAGGTTTCTCCCACACGTTAATCTGACGCGCTCGATTTACTCACGAGATCCCCTCTTCGCCTCCCCTACTGATATATATTATATGAGTTTGTAAAATTATTGTTGGGTGTAATGTTTATAAGATATTTTTTTACCTTTATATTACGAGTACTACTAAATAGGAGCCCAAGCTATTTTACATTCCAAATGTAGTTAATCCCAGTTAAGGGGGTCTTAAAAATATGAAATAACTGATTTAGTTTTAACTGATACCAGTTAAAATTTATTAAGTTTATTTATTCATGTTTATAATATGTATTATATCGATAAATAATTTGGATTTGTTTGGTATTTTCATTGTTGTAGTAAATTATTTGGTTAACAGTGCACCAATCAACTAGGTCGTTTGTTCAAATGGTTCATACACAGTTACAACAAAGTGAACTTCTGAGAGAACTTTTTCAAATATGCTCCTACCAAAAGAGTTAATAAAGTGCCATCAATGTGTAATTTAAAGAGAATTAGTACTATAAAAGTTGTGACGATCGAACGTATTCACCTTATCCTGAAATCCGTTACTGTGACTTCTTTCACTGATATAATTGTATAATTTACTGGTATAACCTACTTGAAGTAACTGGTTATTATTACTTGCTACTAAGAAACTTAACAGTTGAAACATGTTCTTTTTTGCAGCGTAAATTTCCAAAAAAGCCCGACTCTTGGCGAAAACCGATGTCTTCCAACAATTATTCCTCTAACTATAACAGCCCTTACTCGAATCAGTACTACAGAGCTAAGCCCGGACCTGCCTACAACAATTCTTACAATAATTATAAGGTATCGTACATAATATCTTTATGAATGGCGACGGTAAGACTTCTTTTTGATATCAAAAGACATTAGTTACCTTTTCTTGAAATTATAAAATCATTTAAATAAAAACATTCATACATAAAATTATAAATTTATTTATTGTTGAAAATTCACAGACCCTAATTTAATACAAAATTGATTCATTTACCTGATTATATAATTGTAATTTGAGAGTACTTATTAATGCGTAGTAGTAGGATAGTATAACATTAAACTTCGATCTTAAAATTTATCGGACAACCAGGAAAAAGCTTCATTATCTAGAATTCGCACAGTAGTATAAAGTTGAAATAAATTTGAGCATTGTAAATGAAGGCTAAGAGCTATAATAATTGCCTATATTAGCAATATGTATTTTACGTATGAGTATTACGTATTATTGCTTTTTTGACGACATGATAGTCCAATGGGTAGAACACCCGCCCAAAAACAGACAGGTGTGACTTCAAATCCCGGGTCGGGCCTACACCAATTTGTCCTTTCTAAAGTCATATGTGTGGTTAATTTATCATGGTTGTGAACGGTGAGGGAAAACATCGTAAGGAAACCCACATGGCTATGACGTGACGCCCCCCTATCACGTGAGTACACTGTCAAAGCAAAACGTAGGTACCTGATCTGGACACTAGATGAAGCTGTCATGTGATGTTCAGAAGTATTGGTACCTCTGCCAACCCCTTCAGGAATAAACGGCGTGAACGTTTATGTACGTTCACGCCGTTTAAATAAAGGTGCAGAGTCAAATACGCATTTCTAAATCAAAGTGGTAATACAATTTGTCCGAAACGTCAATTTAACACCATAATGCTTGATCTACTGCAATATTTTGACTCATTTATTAAAATTTAATGTTCTTTCAGCAATATTCCAAAATAAATTATAATAAGACGAACGAATATAAAAGTGTTCAGCAACAGAATTCGAAACCAGCGAGAACACCTATCGAAAAATCCGACAGTGTATCTAATAATGTAGTGCATACGAATAGTCATGATACCAATAACTCTTCTAAGCCTGAAATAAAATCTAAATCGGAACAGGTATGTATTCACTAAAATCAATCAATATTCTTCACTTTAACACACTTATAATGGTTTTCTGCATAATTTATATATAAAATATTAGTTTCAGAGTCCAAATACTAATTCCGTGGAAACTGAGAAAAAACCCGTAGGAAAGATATCAGCTTCAGAAAGATTGTCAAATCTAAGGGATCGGTTAAACACAGTGGATCTGATTCCTTTGCAACTCCCCGCAGCCGTTAATGAATACAACATGGTAATGTATATTTCCTTTGACTTTCTATGTTATAGAATATGATTCCATTTCATTTTGAGTACTATTGTACAAGTGAAACAGTACATATACTATTGACATACATTTGAATTCTGTTGCTATAAACAATTCGATTACTATATAGAATTGAAATTTTTGAATTGTGTGATTCGTTAGACTACGAAATAAAATGGTAAAATTTGAATTATATGATTGCAGGAGAGTAGCGGTCCAGTGACTAGTGTACTTCCCGCCCATACTTTAGAACCTCCCCCGGACTCCACCTCTTCGGTAGCCAAGCTGGAGTGGACTTGCGAGAAACTAGGATTGCCCCAACCAATTTATAAAGTGCTCGAACATAAACCCAAAAAAGGCGCTATTAACTATGATTGCTCTGTTAAGGTCAGTGGTTTTAGTAGAACATTTAAAAGCAAATAAGTTTTCTTAAGACATATTTTTACCCAATATCCGCATTATCAAAGAACTGTTTAAAAACTGTTAGTAAATTTATGAACATATAAGAAGCTCTTTATGATGATGCAATGACGAAAATAATAATAGACGTGTTTGTTGTTTAAGTATATGTTTATTACTCACTTCAGACTAAACACTAACTTACATAATAAAATGGAAAAAGGGGACAAGAGGTGCTCACATTGAACTATAACTACCCCTTTGCAAACAAAAAATCTTGAATATATGATTTTTTTTGGAGTACATTTTTATTCATTGTACCCTATATACAGTATTCATTAAAATCTAAAAGCCAAATCCGGGAAGTATAAATAACAAACCGTGGGCCAATCGAGTTGTCGTATAGAGTCGTAATGATGTTGAATATGCACATAATAAGTTTTGACAATTGTCATTTTATTGTTATTAATAGTGTATTTTAGTAGTATTTTTTCACTATGACATATTTTTTCAGTATACTTATTATATTAATTTATTCTCATTACACTTATCATTATCATATACTGTGGACAACCATGACTCCTTCTCAAGTCAATTTTTTTTATAAACTGATTTTCGTTAAGGTACACAAATAACTTTGTTGGATTTGCCGCTTTTTTACAATATCAATTAATTTAAAAAAAATTTTGTTCATGAAAACCTCATGTGGGGATTATTACTAATAAATAAAGAATAAATAAAGTAAAACACTAAGTAAAGCAAACACTACTCTAATAAAGAATAGAAGAATTTCGCGCTGGCAGCCATTAACACGGTGGCTCAATTGGCGGGGCGTATACCCGAGGTCGCGGGTTCGATTCCCACCTGTTTCGAAATTTTTCTTTCCTTTATTTATTATTTATTAATATCAATTATTCATTCATTTAAAACTACATCTCAAGGTACATTTTTTTATTACATTACATGTGCATTTGTTTACTTATCATACAGTCTCTCTTTTAACACTCTTTTGGTGTCCAAATTTCTTCACGAGGGTATTCGACCGCGTCATGATTAGAGATTAGCTTGTATTTAAGGACATACTAGTATGATTACAATTTAACATATGTATTGTCTCAATAATAAAATAATTATAATTTAACCAACTATTCAATAACCACATTGACTGCACTGATTTTTTTTTTTTAATAGATATTACATACATACATATACTGTAAAAATCCACGATGTAATGTGCTCAAATGTCAATTCATCAACACATCCATGTACATGTGCTTCTATAAATAAAACTAAAAATGACAAATATCTAGGAATTAACATTGATGAAAAATTTAAATTTTAAGGAGCATATCTCCATCACTTCCTCTAGAGTACGAAAATTGATATTTGCTATGAAACTTCTTCGAGAGGTCACTGAGGGAAGGGTTCTCAAGATGGTGTATTATGCTTTGTGCCAATCCGTACTGAACTATTGCATTTTGATTTGGGGTGGATGTGCTTTTTCAGTCCTCATAATATTAGAAAGGGCCCAAAGGGCTGTGCTAAAAACCCTTCTCCGGAAACCTCGCAGATATTCCACATCACTTTTATTCGCAGATTCAGAAGTTCTAAGCGTACGCAAACTATTTATTTTGAAAGCAGTGTTGTATGCTCACCGTAATATAGCTCAAAGTCCATTATATAAAGAACTGTTGAAAAAACGAAAATTTACAATTCCTGTACCTTCTTTTATAACCAGTTTTGGCCAACGATTTAGAAATTTTTTGTCCCCTTTTATGTACAACAAATTAATTTCCAAATTTCCTGACTTAAAATCTTATGGTAACTGGGATTTTAAAAAGAAGGTATCTGCTATAATTATGGAAATCAGTTTTGATGAAGCGGAATCTTTGTTAAAAGTATTGAATTAATATTGCTCTTTAATAAACACACACACACACACACACACACATACACGCGCGCGCGCACAAACACGCATCTCTCTCAGTTATTATAATATATAACTGTTTTTCTTTTACCTTGTTTCTTTGTGGCAGTTAATATTATTTTCTCTTATTATATTATTCTTTATGTTTTTGTAGTCTAACAATCTTAAAATTAAGTAAAATGTACAATTTTATTACTAAGATCTCTTTTTGTAAACAATTAATTAGTAAGCTTTTTTTGGTAGTTTTTGTTTTACCGATCCCTGCGATACAGGCTCCGCCTAGTGCAAGGATCATCAATTTACTATGTATCTGTAATTTTTGGTGTGTTAATAAACTGTTTTTTTTTTTTTTTTATATACTCACGGCTATAAATACCTAGAAGGGGTAGCCAGAGCTAAGGAATCAGAAATTCCTCAGCCACTTTTGGAAGTTGCGTGGGGAAAAGATGGTGGAATAAAGGTTGTTGGTGATGGGTCTCCCAACCGCATCGCCCAAAAATCCCTCAAAAGCCCCAATACCGTTAGTCGCCTCTTACGTACACCCACCGGAAGAAATGGGGTAGTGCTATTCTAAGCCGACACTACACAGCATATTATTCACTTAAAATTGTGTAAATCATATTAAACACTATAATCACTAAATTTTCCACCATTACTTGTTATATTAACCAAATCACTTGCAGAAAATATCTTCAATCTTAGATATTACCTTAAGGTGATGTTGATAATCACGTCATCTAAACATAGCTACATCAGTGAACAGACTCTTATATGTTATACCACCTGAAAAACTGGACCGCATGAAGTCCAGTCTCACCTATGTTGGTCCAATTTCTGAAAAGATTTCAAAGACGCTTAAAGGGTTTGGTATTAAAGTTGCGTTCAGAACAAACAATAGTTTGAAACGTTATTTATGTAATCAAAAAGAGAAATTAGATAAACACAGACAATCTGGTGTTTACAAAATTGTTTGTCCTGAATGCAACAGCGTCTATATTGGGCAAACTGGTAGAAGTTTTCTAACAAGATACGGGGAGCACGTGGCAGCATTCAGAAACGACCATCCAGAAAGGTCTCACTTCGCGAAACATCTATTGGATACTGGACACGTTCTCCCCGATAATCATAATCTGGAGATTTTACATACTTGTAATAAGGGATTAAGATTATGTCTTTTAGAGAAACTTGAAATCTCCAGATATGATAATGATAATTCCGTTGCACTGCTGAATGAACAGCTGGGCTACACCGTTTCCCCACTTTTGTCATTTTTTTCCAATAATATAGTCACTCGTCATTGATGTTCTTTGGGTGGGGGAGTGGGGAGCCTGGCCTATAAATATAACCGCAAAATCGTATGACCTGCACTCGGTGGTCAGCTGCCGAACTGTCTACTAACTGCTCGTCTATGACTCGTGTTGAGTCGAAACGCGTCGCATGTTTGTGGTTGCCTGTGGTTTTCGCTTGCGGGTGTGTGTGTGGTGCATTGTCTGCTTTTCGATTTCTTGTAAGTGGGAGGGCGGGCGGTGCACAGTGCATGTTGCATGAAGACTGCAGGTATTATTTAGCGGAATTAAGCGAAGAAATTTATTAATATTAGTATAGCTACATCAGCTTAACTTTTCTCATGTTTGGCTTTGGAAGTTTCCTGGAATTTATTGTGGTACTCGGATTATAGTATTTTCTCTCGAGGTTTGATCATGCAAAATGGGGCAGCCAGAGCTTTAGGGGTGGAAACTCCTTCCTCAGCCACATTTGGAAGTTGATTGGGGACAAGATGGTAGAAATTAGTCATTGTTGGTGATGGGTCTCCAACCGTATCTCCCAAAATCACTTAAAAATTCCCATATCATTAGTCGCCTCGTATGACACCTGTAGGTAGAAAGGGGTAGTGACATTCTAAGCCGGCATTTAACGGCACTGATTTAAATTTCTCTTAAGCATAAGGACGAGATTTAAATAATGCGTAATTAATATAAACATAAAATATGAATAGCATAATTGTGTACCATCGGAAAACAGTCAATTGTATGCTAAAGGTAATAATATAAATTAACTACATATGCAAGGAAAAACCAAAATAAAAATAAATATTTATTGCTGGCGACACGGAAAGAAAAAGATACAAAGCAAAACCAAACAAGGTGTTTAATATCGAACACTGATAAGCGCAATATCCTGATAAAACGTAGCACAAATGTACAGGTGGGCAGCCAATACTTCGCGTCGTCGTACCCCGACTCGTCCCCCACGGAGGCGCTGGCGCGCGAGGTGGCGGCGCTGAAGCTGCTCGCCGCGGTGGAGAGCTCGGAGTCCGCCGGCCTGCCCACCTCCAGCCGCGACAAGGCCACGGCCGGGCTCGCCGCGCTCGTCGCCGAGCACGAGGCCGGCCTGTGGGCTAGCATGGTGCCGCATCTCTACAGGTATTGTGTTTTCTGTATAAACGGAGCCCCCATACCTACCCACCTGTACTCTGTAAATCCAAAAAAATATAGGGATACATACATACATATACTCACGGCTATAAATCCCTTAACGGGGTTGCCAGAGCTTTGGAATGAGAAATTCCTCAGCCACTTTTGGAAGTTGATTGGGGAAGAGATGGTAATAATAAATAAATGTTTTTGGTGACGGGTCTCCAACCACATCGCCCAAAAATTACTTAAGAAGCCCCTATACCCTTAGTCGCCTCTTACGATCCCCCACGGGTAGAAATGGGGTAGTGTTAATCTAATCCGACACTACACGGCCTACTACGTCCAGAATTAAATATTTTCAGGCACTTTTGGGAATAGAGGGGGAAAAAGATGGTAATATATAAGGAAGGTTGGTGACGGGTCTCCGGTCAGATCGCCCTAAGAATCGAATAAGATCGTCAAAAATCTAAGTTTTTTTATCACATATATTCGTGTTGTTCACCTTTATCTAACCCTGATTGACTTCAGTCCCTAAAGTATTGTCGAACTATAATTATTTTCTGTTTTCAGAGATAAATTCAATGAAAATTTACCAAACAACTGGCAGGAACTTATTGAGAACTGTTCTCGTATTATTACGGACCGAGTTGTGAATGGACTTTTAGTACTTTTACCTAATAATGAGGTAACATTTAAATAAATTAATATTATATCATCAAACAATATATTATATATTCATGTATGAAAATGGTTTGCAGGAAGCCTTGTCCCATCAACTAGACAGTCAGTTGATCTTAGACGATGCTAATATAGGAAGTGAATTACCACCATTGCAATTTCCTGATGATGACTATTGGAACGTTTTTGTTACTATAGCTAATTCGACAATAGAAATATGGATAAGAATTATTGGACCCGAATATAGTGTAAGTTTTTTACGTCAGTGAATTCATTTACTAATGAAAACGGATATAAAAAGTGATACTTTTTTGGATCACGCTGTTTTATTTCCTTAATATAATTATCAAAAAATTACTTCATTTTTATTTCTTTCAATTGATTTCAGGACCCTTTAGAAACTTTACTAATAGAAATGGCATCTTATTACGAATACAATGGGACTCACGTAGAAAAGTCTATGATTATCAATAATGCTTGGTATGTATTACTTAATGAGAAACTCAGTATTACTCTGTTTCTATGCGAAATAAACATCTCAGTTTCTTCTAATAACCCACAAGGTTCGATAGTTTATTATGCCCTATTTAAATGTTGTGCTCCAATAATCAATTTGTAATAAATATCCAATATTTGTGATCAGCGCTTATTACATGCATTTTTACAATATGAAAGTCAATAACTAAAAGCGTCTGTAAATATAAAGGTACGCCGTCAACCTAGAAGATGGCGGTTGGCAACGAGCTAAGATAATGGAAATCAACGAAGACTCTGCCACAGTATTTTTGGGCGACCACGGTGACGAAGACGTAGTATCGCTTAGTAATATTAAAATATTAGAACCCCAGTTTAGAAAGTTACCGGCACAGGTGAGTGGGATTTTATTATAATTTATTTTAGATGTTATGTTTACTCTCATTGACACAAGTCTTAAAAGTTGATCATTATTATGTTTTTTTCTATGAAGCAATTTGTGCTTTAAAAGGAGACCCAACCGCTTCATAGACGTTTGGGCCTTTAGTGTACTGATTTAAATTGTATTTTTTTAATGATTTATTAAATAACACGATTTAAATATGTTTATAAAACTGTGTTTTAATAGTAGTGGAGCTATTTTAGTTTAAACTAGTGAAGTGACGTTATGTTCTTACAAGTTTATTAATT